>DWME01003674.1:0-17717 GCA_018244795.1 Parelbella ahira ahira
AAAGTCAATATTTGTCCGCTAAAAAGCAAGCCAAAACCACCAGATTTAGTGGAAAATCCACTATGTTGGCAACACTGACGTAGACTTGACAGTACTTGATGTTGTCATGTTGTCTTTGTAATACGTGTCATTTTCTACAATATTGTAATATAGGTATTGTTTCGATCGTAAAACGGAAATTTGTCAACAAGTTATTTTTATTTAATTCATATTATAGTAGTATGTATAGCAGCTTTCAATGATTAAATAACCATGTTATTTTTCGTAACCTTATAAAAATCAAGAAAAGAGGTCTTGATCATCATCATCATTATTATCAGTCTATTTTCGTCCAACGCTGGACATAGGCCTCTCCAATAGCACATCACTGAGCTTGATCTTCAGCTTGTAGCGTCTAACTGCTTTGCATATTTTTTTTCTATAGGTGTTTTTTGGTGTTGACGTTTTAGTGCCCAAGTGGCTCCGCCTGAGTTAAGGAGAGTGGGGAGATGTAGTAGAGAGGCCCAGCACGGGCTGGTCTTCCGTCTCCGCCCAGGGAGAAATAGACTAGGGGCTGTGCGACCCATCCGTGGGCGTCTCCTGTGAGACTCGGAACTAGCCACGGATCGACACGGTGTGTGCTTATCTGCCTTTCATATATCATCACTCGTTTCATATATATTTATCAAAAGAAGTCTTATTATTATTATCCTTCGATTTATATCTATTTATCGCATGAGGTCTTATTATTATTATCCCTCGTTTTATATCTATTTATCGAAAGAGGTCGTATTACTATTATATTAACATTTATATTATAAAATTTAATTTCGGGCAATACTAGAAATAAATATAGGGGCCTTTCCTAAATCAGAAGCGTTTGGTACGGTGAGCAACAAAAAATATTTTGTTACTGTGAATTCAAGAAAGTGAAGTTTTACAACTGCCCAATATAATATGTCAAATATTAAGTAGCAACAAATCGCAGATCGAAATCTGGAATAAATAGTCATAACGGGAATAACATTAAAGTGAAAATTGTACATTACAGATAGAATGGAGTGGGAAAGTGAGCTGGAAGTGAATCATGTGCGAAATATATTTAGGATCGTGTAGAAACCTCCTCGAATGAGCCCGATCATGTTCAGTCCTCGGCTTGTAAGATCCAATATCTTCCTGCAGCCTTTCACAGATCGTTATCGTACCCAGTCAGAACTCAGATTGCGGCCTATGCTATATTTGCCAAGCCACTGTGTCTTCTACAAAATTCGCTTATTTTAACGGTTACTCAATACTATATGAAGGTTCTAAGTGTCTATTGATTATGGGTAAGCATATTTGAATTATCACCTTGGTTCATTTGACACTCTTAATACGTTATTGCGCAATTATTTCGTATTATAACATTTATAATAAAATATATATAATAAGAATTGTAATTTTTTGTATTCAGTACCTACTACAAAACACTTTAGCATGACATCATGCCTTTAGATATATATCGGTAGAGTGTCGTATCTGTCCTTCATAACCATATAAATTTACTTCATGTTGAATATTGTTAAATCAAAACTTTTAACTGCAATAATTTAATATTGAAACATGGCGGAGATATCAACTTTTGTAATATTCGACATAGAAACTACCGGATTGCCGAGAGATGAAAATAATCAAACGAAAATCACAGAGATAACTTTCTTGGCAGTGCACAGACGGGACATAGAAACTACGAAATATGGAGACATACCCTTGGTGAATAAGTTATCATATTTGTTTAACCCACAGAGGGCCATTTCACGGAAAGTAACGGAGTTGACAGGATTATCAACAGCTGACTTACAGTGTCAAACAGTTTTCAAAAGTAGAATTCAAATTATAAACTCTTTTTTAGAGGAGCTTCCCAAGCCAGTATGCCTTGTTGCACACAATGGTAACAGTTTTGATTTTAAATTACTGTTGAATGAATACATAGATGCAGGTGCTAAACTACCAGATGATTTGTTATGTGTAGATTCCTTGTGGGGGTTTAAGAAAATTCTTAAAGAAACTAATTTATCACATGAAACTCTACTAAGAATAAATATACCAAATGATGATAATAATGATGATATACTGACTGATGATGATGATGATGATGATGGTAATGATGCAGAATGGCCTGAATTGAACACCACACAAGAAGACTGGGAACAGATTGACAAACTAGTAGAGTCAATTGGAAACATGTTACCTCTAAAAAATGGTGCTGGTCCAAAGCGTGGCGAAAATCAGGAGAAAGATAAAACACATATGAAAAAAGTGTTAGCAATACAAAAGGCCCTTGAGATAAAGACAAAACCCCACATTTCATATAAATTACAAGATTTGTATAAAAGATTTTTAAATAGAGAGGTAGTTAATGCTCATAGGGCAGAGGCAGATTGTCTAATGTTATTGGAGTGTGTGGTTGCATTAAAAGACCAATTTTTACCATATGCAGATAATACATGTAAGTCTATACATATAGTGAAACCCTTCAAGCGCCCTTCACTATAGAAAATTTCATTTTTTATGCTACTTTTGTACAGATTATATTGAGATTATAATATATTGGACCCTTATATATATTTGATTATTGTGTGTATTAAAATAAATATCATATAATATTAGACATGTAGATTACACTTGTATATTCTATACAATATAGACAATATGTTAATTTTATATAATGAATAAAGGATGATTTTAAAAATGATTTTACTCTTTTTTAAATGTATTATCATTGCAATATATATGTTGCAGCCATCTAGTTAAATTAGCTAGCCAATAAGATACCTTGGCCATTCATTAAACACTGGCATTCCATTAAATGACTAGGCCCATAGTTAATTCTCTCGATGTTTAATGACTTAACATATTGACATATTGAAAGTTAGCCTGTTGGAAATTCCTGATCTAGACTCAGGCAAGTCATTCTAACTTAATCTAATCTAACCTAATCAAAACCTAATCTAACCTATTCTAGCATAACCTAACATAACCTGACCCAACCTAACATAACCTAAGCAATCACCAGTAGGTATCTAATTTAAGTAAATGACTACACAACATTCTGCCATCTGGTCAAACGTTGTGCCCTATGAACAGGCTGGTTGTTATTCAGCTAATTAATTGAACACCAGCATTTAGTTAAAGGCCTAAGCTGTTAACTAAATTCCTGATTCAGCTAGTTAGCTGTGACATACATAAGAATAATATCACTGAACAAAGTTGTTGCTTAAGGGTTTTGTGTAGGTAATAGTTGATTATTGAAGTTACTTAGACCAGTCACTTTAAAAAGTCAATTCTATATAGTTATAGTCGACCCATTAGTCATTCCACTGTTGGAATATGAGTCTCATCTCAGATCTATATAGAAATCTATATTTCTATAAATAGTTAAATCTATACCTATATCTATCATTTTCATACTAAAATGAGATACTCATAATATATATAGTGACAGCAATTTGGATTTGTGCTCAGTGTATGGAAATATGCTCATCAGCTATTCCATGGTGTGACAAAACATAACTAGTGAATCATAGGAGTGTACTACAGTTCTATGTTGACCCCATAAGAGAGATACAAATGTGATGTTGTTTAATGTGTTATATTATACACATAAAATGCTGATTTAGTTTGTCAGATCGATTCCAACTCAGCACAAACCTTTGTGTGATGAACACAAGTATTTGTTCTGTATCTAGGTGTATTTTTTTTTTTATAATATAACTATTTTTATCTACATATACTTTATCAAATGTCTGGTAATCATACCTTGTAATTAAATCATGTATATTTGAGCATGAAGATATTTAATATTATTATTAAGTATGTAATGAACATGGGAAATAACTGGCGAAAGGTAGAAGTGCTGCACTCCTGTGCTTAACCTTACTGGGAAATAGAGGTATAATGTTATGTATGTTAAATGAAAAGTATGCAAGGGTGTCAAAACTTTAGTCTTGGAAATAGGCTTAATAGAGATTTGATTTCTGGAGATTTGATGTCTATGGAATACATTCCTGTAATGCACAGTTTAGCTAATTTAATGTGCCTTAAGTTAGAGTGCTCATAGACTTAAAGAGTTTCTCGCTGTTTTTCTTCAACACACCATAAATGAGTCGAAAGTTAAAATATGAAAAGTTTGAACTTGGGAAGTAGGAAGTTGCAATCGAACCACTAGCATGTTGCCTGCTAAGTAGCTAACTATTGTAGTATCAATTTGTAGTCAGCTATTCTAGTGAATACATCTAGTTTTATCATATTGTATGTTTCAGACATCAAATTGAGGACCCAGTTTTGGTTAATTAAGTAGGTGTCAAACATTTACACTTATTTACATTACAGAAGGCAGTCCTTATTTGCATTGAGTTGAGATGTAAAGACTGCCTCAAGTGGTTGCAATGCGCAACTGCTGATTGAAAGGTCCTGAGTACGAATCCCGGGTCAGGTATTATTGGTTTTTCTAAATTACATTACATTCCTCCACCTACCTTTTCGGAGATTACAGGTGTAAAGTTACATAGAGATGTAAAGATAAGGTACAGGTGAAAGAAAATACAAGGATCTTATTAGACAGTTTATTTATCAGTATTCATTATTATTTCCAAATTGCCATCTTGAAACTCCTATGCGATGACAGTCCATAACATGCTGTCAGCACAAAAAAATCTACACAAAAGCATTAATTTTTTAAAAATAGAAATCTTGGAGACCTTAAAAGCGATATTAAAATGTTTTTATCTTTATATAAAGTTCTATAATTAGTAATAATAGTAAATAAAAGCAATATTGTTACAAGTATCTATATATAAAATAAAATTATATGACTATGTTTCTAAATATTGGTAACATTTTAAAAATATATTTGCAAATGGCACTTTTTAGTAACCTCTTTGTTATGATAATTTGTAAATAATTGCAAGGAAATGTAATTTAAATTATTTTGATTCAAAATGCTTATATTTAATAATGATGCTTAACTTTCTTACAAATCACATTTTTAAAGAAAACCTGCACAGTATTCAGAAAATTTTAGGTATACACAATTAGTTTTCGTTTCATTGCAATGTCCAAGGAAATGTGATATATTGTCTTAGGATTTAAAGAGTAATAAGAAGAGCAGTGGAGCGAAAGCAAATTTAAAAGTGAAGTAACATCTTTCAATGTTAACAATATGTAATAATTATATTTTATTGAATAGAAGCAGTTAAAAAGGAAAATGTGCCATAAGACTGAAAAAAAAACTTGTATCATCGGACACGCGTGTTTACTTCTGGTTTCTTGTTTTTACTCGAGAGCTTAAACCAGCCAGCTTTTTTATTATCTTTCATAGACAGGGAGCGAGATACTCTATCCCGCTCTTCCCTATTGATGACATCGCTAGATTGACTCTTTTTGCCGTTTGCAGTCTTACGGGAGATTGTGCTTTGCGATATGTCATTTTCTTTTCCGCGCTTTTCTGATCTTCTGTAGAGGGTTGTGCTTGAGCTCGTGAGTCGATTGTTTTGACTGCTGACCGGTCGCTTACTGAGAGTAGTTTGACTGTAAGACTTGTTTTTCTGTAATGTTGCTGGTCTGTCGTCTGTCAGATTTTTCGTTGAAGATGATTTTTTGAACACGCCCTCTTTCGGTTTTGATTTTCTTGGTTTTTGTGCGTAGTGTACATCGTGTTGTTCATTATAATGGCGTGGAGTCCAGGGTGCAAATAGGGAGAAACTTTTTGTAGTGCTTCGAACTTGGAGATTGGAGGACATTAGAGAAGAAACATCGTCGCGAGATCGGTTGCGGGTTATTCTACCAGGGTCTGGTATATCGCCGACTGAAAAAAAAGAGAATAATTTAATACATTC
This sequence comes from Parelbella ahira ahira, assembly GCA_018244795.1. Taxonomy (NCBI): domain Eukaryota; kingdom Metazoa; phylum Arthropoda; class Insecta; order Lepidoptera; family Hesperiidae; genus Parelbella; species Parelbella ahira. The sequence goes on from DWME01003674.1 coordinate 5,856, forward strand.
TTCTGTAGTTATTAATATATTGGTATATTATAATACCTTTTAAATGAAATTTTAATAACTTTTAACTTTTAAACGTAACTGGTGACACGTGGGAGTGCATTACACTCCTCTGCCTACTCCTTCGCGTATTACAGGCCTGAAGTTACGTTACGTTGTTACGTTTAATAACTTTTAAGTATATAAATTTAACTTGGCACTTAGAAAAAATTGTACAAGCTAATAGTTTATTATTATTATTTTTATTATAACAACACGCCAATTCTTTTACAGGGTACGTAGAGACCGTCCAAACCACAAGAATCTGTATCTGTGGGTTTTCTACATTCATTAGTCTTATCATACACGCACACCCATTTGTTTGTTTATACCTCATGATTTGTGGAATATAAAATAGGAAAAACTTGTTCTATCAGCAAAATTTCGGAATTTATTTAGACATGTTATACCCGTAGTGGCGTGCAGATAGACAACGCTACGCTGCGACTGTTGGCTGGAATCTCCTTCGGTGCTGCTCTCCCCTGAATTGGTCACTGGAGTTCGACGACGATGCCTGAAATTAATAAACGAATAAATTGAATTATATTGTACATGAACCCAATTTACATCACGAAATAGAACAAACAAGAACAGACGTCCAAAATATTTATCAATCTGTTTAATTTTCTTATTTATGATAGACAAATTATTATATTAATACGTGAAGCAAAAACTTTGTACCCCTTTTTACGAAAATTACGCGGACGGAGGAGTATGAAACTTGGCACACTCATAGTTTATATAGAGAAGGAGTGGAGAATGCTAATATTTTTCTAAAATAATGAATGAAAAACACATTAAATTAACCACAAAAGTGCAACGCACACTACTGCACCCACACATAGAAACATTTATTATTTACGTTCCCATTGTCAATGTCAGACATGAGACGGATGGTTGTCAGTAGCACAGAGTAAAGATTTATATAACCGTAGTCTTTGACATTAGAACATAGACAACGCTCGACCTGATTTTTTTGTGATTGACGATCGAATCTCGATCGCTACTGGGCCACTAGTTATAATAAATACTTGATACGTTCCAATACTATCAGGTACAAAATAAAAATATACTTACTTCATATTTATATGTTCTTGCTTGCCGTTAATCAATTCAGATGAGCTGCCTCTATCGTCGCCTCTGGCATGTTTCTTGATGTCGCTTTTGCTTCCTTTCAGTGTTTTTGAGCTGCTGTGACTCCTGGATCTGTCATATGGACTGATTGGTGGTTTCATATTAACCTTTCTCTCGAATTGGCTTTCAGTTTCAGAATTGCTGTGTATTTCGGAAATATTCTGCAGATTCCTCTTGTAGTACTGCTTGGTTCGCGGAGACTCACTTTTGTCTTCTCTGTGGAGATTAGATAAGGAGTAACTCTTGCTGGATAGCTCGCTATGGTCAATCTCATCTAGACCCGTGCTTGAATTTGATATCGTTTTTCGCAGGGTTCCATGTGACTTGGACTGAGGGTGGCTTTTCGTTTTGGTGACTGTCTGTTTGGCATTGACGTCAGATTCTGGGTCGGTGTCTCCGAAGAATCGCAGGTTTTTTGCTGGAGAGTTCAAGGGTTTGCTTTTTGACCACCCACGTCTAGTAGACTCGTCTTCTGTCGTGATGACACTTTCTTTCTCTACCTACATATGTAAACAAAGACAATTTTTATTTTCACATTGAACATAACATGAAAGCAAGAGTTTTCGCAACCTGACCCATATAAATATAGATATTTGACATAAGTTGACTATCTTGTAAAGAATAGAAAATGGTTAATTACCTTGATATTCTTATCTCTTTTCCTGCCGAGTCTGTCCAAAGATTTGAACCAGTTGCCAGTGGAGGGCTGAGACACAGGCTGTCGACGGGGTGGTGATGGGGTTGGACTCGGGGTAGCTAGGCGACGCCTTTCACGGTATCTTTGGGCCTGGGGAACAAATTGATAAATGCTTAATGTCTTTAAAACGAGAATGAGTACAGAATAAGGATCTTATCTTAACCCTATAGCCTCTGTTCTGTAAAAGTTATTGATATGACCTCTCACAAACAAAAACAAACATCAAGACTAACAAAACACTGTTCAGAAACATATCGCCTTAGGAACCTTAGCAGACCAACATGAGACATCGTCAATGCATCGTAACATCAGTTAGACATAGCAATAATAATTCTGTACTACAATTATAAACGAGCTTGTATCCAAAAAAAATAAACAGTAAAGAATACTAGCAAGTGCGATATTAGCAGTTTGGACGTATGAACACAGAACTAGAATTGACTATCATTCATAAACCCACGAGTGCTTCCCCTTTGACGTAGATAAGGCGACGGACAAGTATGATGTGGAGTTTTAAATTTACATACAATACGCAATGATGCATACATATCAAGCCTGGAGAGGTTTGATAACTACGCGCATGTAAAAGTAATGTAATGAGAATTAAACATCCGTTAAAACTGTACGCAATTTTTTATTACATAATAGCCTAGCTAGATGGCCGCGGTTCAAACTGATGAAAAACCAGATGCGTTGAAATGGACCACGCATATCTAGAAATACCCTATTCACCTTCCTCATATTTAAGCATTCACATATCATTTTCCATCTTTCTCTTGACAGTAATTTTTCATTGGACATGTTGGTGCCAGTGAACTGTGCACAAAACACAAGGTACCGTGTAATAAGACCAACGGGTAATGCGATACTCGTATGTCGTATAAACTAAGCCATATTCAAGAAGAGGGTTGTGTTACCGTTCATGGTTCATTGACACTGTTGCAATGAAATTAATAACATGTATTAAAATATTGACTGCAACTCATTAACGTCCTAGCGTTGGGTAGAAGCCCTGCACTGTTGCCCTCTTTCAGCTTAGATCGGTAGGAGTAATTATTATATTGCCTTCAAGCAATGCGCTACGGGTGAAAAGCCTTGGTTATCCCTGGAGATTCCCCTGGGATTTTCCTGGACAGCAAAGTTTTTTTCCATGTAAGATAAATTCGCACACAATATTTGGTGTGTGTTTCTTTACATACTACAGACGTGGTATTTTTGCAAACCTAACATCTAATCGTAGGTGAGAAAGTGGCGTGAAAAGTATGTGTGTGCTTTGAATTCACAAAGTTCATATTTGAACAAGTCCCAATCCCGTCCCCAGCTTCAAAATACGTAAATTTACCTATGAAATTTAAATATATTTTATTTATTATACAGACTAACAGTTACGTGAGCTTGCACTTCGATAATGTATCACGCACACCAGAAATTCTTTGTCATTATAAATTGAAAATTAAAATCGCTTAACGTCCTCTATCTCACAAACTGAACGATAAATGTATTGACACATGTATGTACAAGATATGGTTTCCTGGTAAAATGTTCGAGTTTTATAGCCTTTGTTTCATAGAAAACCATGAGGGCATATTCCACGTAAATAACCAAACACACCCAGTGACAAAGATGGTTGCAGCGAGTTTAACGACCTGCAAAACAATTATTACTTTTGGTCTGGAAATATTCATATATTTAATGGGGTCACTGATCTGCTGACTGATCTGACTATAGATTTTTGAACTATAAACATAATTTCACAAGATACCTATTGCCGGAGTCTACTGGCACTTGCAGGGTATGATTTCAGCTCTTTTCATTCTGACAGATCAATATTGAAGATTAAAAAGGTAGATATAACATTTAATAATGACATATTTATAGGTGCCGTGTAATTACTCTAAGTATTCCAAGTTGGTTGAAGTTATAAGCTTTTTTTCATCGTCGCTTATGGATACGTGCACACCAGATAAGTGGATAGTTCTTGCCGGCGTCGAAGGCGTACCATTTGTCACGCCTTTCTTGAAGAAGGAAGTAGGTACACGTAGGCAAAAATATATTACTGCTGGCCCATTTGGACTGAACAAACTCAAGTGTCAAAATGTAAACTGTGTATTTCTGTCTAAGAAAAAGTGAAACTCCCACTTTGTGCCGTGGTATCGAATAATTAATTTTGCGGAGATAAGGTCTGAATCGTAGAAAGAAAATCCAACGTAATATTTAGCCACACTATTTTCAAAGAGCTTAGTCGTAATGTTTGACCTGTAAGGTTGAGAGTTGATTTTCTTAGTTAGAGCGTAATATTTTAGTTAAATAAATGAATCAATCAGTATATGATCGAACCAATGTATCAATGACTGGTTGCTGCTTGAACAGTCATGTGATAAGACCGTCATACTCGTATGTAGTTATTAAATGAGTGTTAACATGCCGCTAAAGTAAAAACTGATAATTACTCGTAAGTAGCATAAGAACAGTATCATAAAGAAATTTAAAATTGTGTCATATATTTTCCAAAAGCGTAATATTGATTCAAAACAGATTTAGGTACATCATATTTACAACTAACATTATTTATACTTACTTCCAAAGAAAAATGTTATAATCTCAATTAACAGTACATTTAAGGTAATTAATAGACGTTGAAATTAAATCTAAAAAAATAGTTAAATATTTAATATTGGGGGTTTTACTGTTATATTTATATTTTTATCCAAATTGTCCTTTTGAAAAAGTGCCTTATAAAAATAGAACACTCGTTACCATTCTACATATATAATAATATTAACAATTTTTAGTAAATTTTGGCAAATACATCGAAATTATAATTTTTATTGACAAAATTTTTGATAGGTTAAATGTCCGAAATCGGTACCTACGTTTGTATAAAGAGAGCAATGAAAGTGAAAGAAGCAGTTAGGTCTGTACTTGGCAAAGAGAGCTTTCTGCTTAGTCCGCAAGGGATTTAGCTTCATAATATATTATTTAATAATTATTTCGCATTGCGAACACTAAATACACAATGTTTTAGTTTGTCATGAATCGTCTGTAAGCCATAAAGAAGACCATTTCGAAGAACTGACGGGAACATGATTTCTGAGCGGTGAATAAGAATTATTGTTATGTGTTCAAGTTCGAAGATGTTCAGAGAATTTTGATATCGTATGATTAATATTTGTAATTTTAATACCATTCGTGACTGCCTCATTGGTCGAGTGGTTGCAAGCGCGACTGCCGATCGAGGACGTCCAGGGTTCAAATCCCGGGTCGGGTGCTATTGGATTTTTCTAATTTAGAATTTCTAGTAGTGACTCGGAGTCTGGAAACGTGCCAGTGGGAGGACGGGTGTAAGGATTATTCGAAGCGAGAAAAACTCAAAGGTAATTTGTGTTTTACAATCAACAGTCTGAACTTTTAACCATTTGGCTATCACTGGACGCGACAAGCCGAGGACAGGGCGCGATAGCGCTCTTTGAAGGAGGCCTATGTCCAGCAGTGGACTGAAATAGGCCGATGATGATGATGAGGCTATCACTGCTTCTACTACTTTCTAGGAGCTCACACTCCTGAATACAAGGAAAAGGGAGCAAAAAGACTAGAAAATTAAAAATACGAAATTTTGTCGTCATGGACAATATGCTTTAAACCCGATAAGGGTTAAAACGATTATAATGTAATATTACAAGCACATACGCTTTCAAATTAAACAACGTTTTAAAGTAAACAAATCGTCGGTAAACGAGGAATATTCTTATATGTAAATAATCTCCTTAAATCTTTTGGATAGCAGCCAGACGTAATTCCATAATATGTTTTTGTAATTTGACTACAAAATTATCATTTCGAACATGTCGGGGCCAAGGCACTGTCGCCATTTTTTTTAGTGCACGAGCGACTTGTCTAAGTAAACATCCTTCTTGAGATGGTGAGGTCGATGTACTAATATTTCGAGATAAAATCGTGATACGTCGCCAAAACGTTGCAAACATTTTAGTTTAAAGTATATTTGTGGAAAAATTAAGGCTTCTTTGTAACATTATTTGTTATTTAAGTCAGGCCCTTTGTGTGGCAGCCAGAGCGCCCCGAGAGCCTTATATCCAGCCCTACAGACCCTCTTCATCAGTTTTCTCGCATATTCTCTCTCTATATCATATTGTGTCCATTTACGTATAACTTGTACATCGTAACATTGCGAACATATTAGAATCAGAAAATATCCTTGTCGGCCGTGACAGTAATGAATTAATATATTGTAAGGTAAAATAGAGTTAGAGTTATGGGTTAGCAGCGGTACAGCGTCGCAGCCCAGCAGCGGCGGTGATTTAAGATATTTTACTGATTCTCTTCTGAATCCAGCAGCTTCCCGCTGTCTTCTTCAGTTCGTCAGGCCACCTGGTAGGAGGGCCGCTCGATGGACCTTTCTTCCCCCATCGGTTATCGATCACTCGAGCTGCTGGATTCGGAAGACCCATTACCGGATGGAGTGGCGCCGATTAGGGGAGGCCTATGTCCAGCAGTGGAAATCTAGAGACCGACTCTCTTAACATGGTAGAGTATTACAAATCGTACAAACGCAAGTACAAAAGTTATTTCGAGCCATTTACTTGTTCGCGAGCCACGATTCGAAAGACAGCTCGGCTCTGAAAGGTCGCGCACCATATGGCGCACTGGCCGGCCTTGCCGCCGGTCGCCTCAATAAGTACTTTTCCGGTTTATTAACGGATCTTTTTTATTATTTTTTGGCTATATTTCAATCTATCCTCTCTGCTTTTATATACGTGGTATAAGCTGACATTCTTCAGTAGTTTGACTATTGTACGACTTGTAACAACTCTTCCTCATCAGTTATTACAGAGGGCAACGTAATTGCTATCATATCTTATTTATTTCCTGACTGTTTAATGAAATTATATGTATAACAAAATATTATCTTGGCGACATATCTTTAATCCCTTAATGTCACCCTTCAAACTTTAGATAACGTGCAATTTAAAATGAGGACAAGTCGGAAACAATATTTCTGTTTCGAGCGAGAAATAATCTTGGTTAAAAAAACCTGATCAAATATTTTGCATTGATAGATATTGTTTATAATGAAATATATCATTAAGTCCTCACTTTAATCAGAGATTATTATCAGAGTAATTGTTTTTTGAAACAAAAAACCAGAAACAATTTATCTCTCAAGCCCATAATGTTTCAGAAAATTGATAAATTATATTTTCTTTCTTTCTTAGGAACTAGACTAGCAACTGTTAACTATTGATAAAAATATATTAAGAACTATTTTTTTTTATTACCCCGTAAATAATCCCTGCGATTTGGAAAAAAGTTTGTGTAGTCATGATTATTACTAAAATAAACATTCGCCTATTACCTTCTTATTTGAATTCGCGAATATTAGTTATACTTATTATATTTCATCTCAACCTACAGGTTTTGTTTCTCATTTCCTTATTCCCCTTACATCTCATCGGTTAAAGATAAATATGTAGAATGACATATGAATGAAGTACACATTTAGGTACACATATATGTGAGTAGATCGTTACTTTATAAGACCGCACGGGCAGGTTGACTCAGAGATAAACGTCATACGACATTACAAAGAGAAGGGGCAATGAAGTTGTTGACTATTTCACCGCAAATATAATATTTTTATAAGCTGGTAAAAAGCTTATAAAAGCAAAACATAAATATGTATGTTAATTCGTGGGCGTTATTAAGTATATGGTACGCCTTCCGAACACGTTTATACGATTCATTAGTAATAATTATTTTTAGTCCGTTTGTCTGCCCCCTCTGTCTGGTGGTTGCGGCTGTCGATCGAAAGTGCAACCGCTTGCATAACGCTTGCATTCGACCAACGAGAAGTCTGATAGGGTAAACCAATAGAATTAAAAACAGTAGTTACCATCCCCACTGCACTCGCCCAAAAAGCGGTATTCCAGCTGAGTGGTGACCAACTGACCCGTACACACACAACAAAGAAATTAACATGACCATTCTAATTGACGTATTTTAACGGCAACCAGTTATCAAACGGGTTGTATGTTTACAATAGTAATAGGTTGTTCCGTTAAACTGCGAAGGTTATGGACTGGGGTTTAATCGGTAATGGCTTGTGTCGCGGCTGTCGGTTCTTCGAACATTTCAGTTGTTAGTCGTTTGTACTGCCACTGTATAACAAATATTTCTGTGATGAGCATAACTATGTAGTTTATCAGCCGACTGATTACCATAACGCAGGTTCTTCGAGCCTACTGTCACCAGCTGGTCGTGTGCGAGGATGTCCCAAAATATAATATAGATTATTTGTCCAATGTGTGTACAAGTCATTGATCTGTGTTTGGGTGTAAATTGTCTATCTATATGAGGAGACTTGTGCGTATATTTGCTTATTAGCTATCTGGTTTCTATACTAAGGGCTCTGGTGACTGAGATTTAGTCGTCGTGTGCGAGTTGCCTATGAGTATTAGCTATTATTATTAATGCGGGGTTCTAAAGCATATAAATGATTGAAACCACAATATACTAGCGTTTGATTGTGTAAATTTATTGGAGCTTACGATACGAGTCCTTGAAACAGTCCGTCCACATGGACTTAGGACTTAACACAAATTACACCAGAATCCAAGAATATTCTGTGCGTGCATATTTACTATGCGAAGATTTTGCATTACTTTGCAAAATTTTAATATTGTATTAATGTATAGGTACATATTAATATTATTGTAGCATTTAAAAAATATGTACGGACCTCATATTATTATTATATCATCACTCGGGGGCAATTACAGGGCACTCAGAGAGTAGGTACCGAGTGTTAAATGCATATCTCTATTTATTCTTACAGATCTGACGTGCCTCATATACGTATGTATATATATTCTCTTTATACACAATACCCCGGGGTCAGAATGGTCCGACTCCACAGTCAAGATCGACCAGTATCTGACCTATTTGGTCACTGCTTTAGAAAAAATTCTACTATTAGTTTAATATATATATTTAATGTGAAAATTCTTAAGTCTGATCATCATACATATTCAATCCGGTTTTGAAAAAAAAAAACAATTTTATGGCACACGTCGTCTGGTCGACGAACTGGTACCAATTGGGAGTTCGATTTTTGTGGCGAGATCGTGTGTTGTTTAATTTAATATAGATTAAAAAAAGTTACCGCCTCGTTGGTCGAGTGGTTCCAAACGAGATGGCTGATAGAGAGGTCTTGGGTTCGATTCTAGGGTCAGACATAATCGCATTTTTATAACTTATAATTTCTAATACCGGGTTGGACTATAGACTATATAAGGCAATACTCACCCCCTATTCTATGGTGGGACGAAAAAATTTACAGGTGGGTCGCAGTAATGTACAACACTCTTCTCTTACTCTTTCAAGGAAAAAATGCGTGAAGATAAAAAAAACTAAAAGAGTGCGGTATGGCTCAACCAACACACAGTTAAATGTCCTGGTAGATCACGGTTAATAGTATGGCCGGTACGAGAGAGGGATTACAGGCATAGCGGGAAAATGAGGTTAAAAGGCAAAATTCGGGGAGACCGATTACCAAGGGTTTTCATCATCGACTTCTATCATTCTGCTTTATCAATTTCCATTAGATCACTTGTTGGATATGTGTGTTGACGCAGACTGAGATGAGTTACCAGACTGGCTAACTACGAATCGAACACCACAAGCTAAGAAGGACGTTACAGAGTATTCTTATGTGCCTAGGTTTCGTAGCTGCTTTCGTACATGATTGTGACGAGTGATATATAATTCTGTGTGTCTTTCAATCGACCTATTTACCTCGGCGTATGTCTCTGTAGTTGTGAAAAACTGACATTTTACAGAATGTAGGATAAGATCTGTACCTTGGAGTGCCATAACATAAGAGCGGTATTATTTATCAACGTATTAAAAACCGTATTCACCGGTGATAAGCTCTCAATGCCTAACATATGTATGTATGTATGTACATATGTACGAAATGTAAACTTGGCAAGTTCAACAGCCTCCGGGGTCAATGTCACCGGCGGTGACGTCACACGTGTTGACGTCTTGTCGCCGCACGCCCGGCGTTGCACTGCCGCACGTCTAACGATGATCTGGTTATAATTTTTATCATTACCATTCATTCATTTGATTGATCGCCGATTAAATAATAATTAAAATAAGCGTCAATTTCAAATGGCAATATATTAACATATTTTTAAAGCTCGACTCTTATCATCAATTACTGCCTTTACCGACACTTGTTAACTTCTATCTATTCACCATTCGCCTACTACTAATATTTACTGGTAAAATTAACTTTTATGCTTCTTATATAACAAAATTTACTTGTTTATTCGGTGGTTTATTTTTACCGGGTCAGACTTAGAACGATTAGTTTAAAATTCAAAGCTAAATGGAAAAAAGTGCAATGTCGTGTTTACAAATGTTAAATCCTACGAATATTGCCTAGTTCAAAAAGTGAGCGTCTCATTATTTATTACTTCCACTCGGTTAACTGGAGGAGCAAATATCGTATACATAGTTCTTAGTAAGAGTACTCGTATGTAAGTATATCTAAAACGGTGAGCAAAGAATACAATAAATATTCAAAGTCGGAAATAAAAGTTTGAGGTGCTTATAATATTTTAATTAAAATGTTCATTTGTTCTAAAAAAAAAACAATAATTCTTTTCTTGTTTTCAAATTTTATGAATACCCATAAAAGTATTTTTTTTCTCTTTTATTATTAATTTTATTATTATTATTAAGCAACTTTATTTAATAGTTCACTCGCTGCAACCCGCTGATCGAACAAGCGCTTAACGAGTAGAAATGTGCATTTTGAGGTTCTCACTATTTCGTTGTTGGAGGTTTTAATGGCTGTTATGTTCATCTAACATTTGAATCTTTGTATGATATTGTGTCGATTTATAAAAAAAAACATGCGATAATCGTTATGATTGATTTGACTGGCCTGTTGGCGTAGTGTTTAGCATAGCTGACTGTTGAGCCGGGGTCGTGGATTCGATTCCCACCCAGAATAAATATGTATTTGATGATTGCGAGTCTAGATGTAAAGAGAAACACACACACACACACACACACGGTGGCCGTCCGCGGGGAATTTCCAATATTTAGATATTTGATTTAAAATATTATTTTTGTGTATTAAATTCGATATACTGTTTTTATTATGAACACTTCACCTAAATGTTTAAATAATCGTTACAATGCAATTATTCTCTTATATATGAATACAATCCTGCTCAGCGCCAGGATTATCACAGACTGACATCGTGGAAAACCCCGTTGTCTGACGTTAAGTGGTCACCGCAGGGAGTAGCTCTGTCTGATCCGAAATGAATCACAGCGATCAATCATTGGTATTTCAAGCCTTTCACATGGAAGATCTCATGTTTTGCTGTTTGATATCATTAATATCTATATGAGTATATATTTATAGTAGATACATATGTACATATATAAATATGTATATACCGGTTTGGTAAACGTCTGGTTACTATAGCATAAGCTCTCTTGATGCTTATTTTGGGATCAGATTTCCGTACTTGGAGATGTCCCAAGATATTACTATTAGAATGATAATACGAATGTTGGTGGAGGCAGGCGCCGTGGAAGACCAAGACTCGCCTATCTTGACCAAATACCTCGGATATCAGCTAATAGGGGAGTCGGGAGTCTGCGAAAACCCTGGGACTCTGTGACGAGAGTAGCAACTAAATCTGACTACCGACTTTCATCAGCATCGCAAACCATGGCTTTAAGCATTGCTCATTGTAAGAGGAGACCCAGACCCAACAGTCCAAGGATAAAAGGGTTGATGATGATTTTAACGATCATGATGATTTTAATGATAGTGATATTATCTACAGCGACGAGGCCGGCTAGGTTTCAGTCATAGTATTTATTAGTAGTACCATATCGTGTAAGAGAAACTAGATGTACAGAAAAACAAAACAAAACTATATCGCATGAGG
>DWME01003675.1:0-17715 GCA_018244795.1 Parelbella ahira ahira
GGATCGAACCCTAGTTCCGGAGGATCGAGTCCAAGCACAGGAGGATCAAGCCCTGCTTCTGGAGGATCCAGTCCAAGTTCACCAGGACCTAGTTCTGGGTCTGGAGGGTCCAACCCGAATCCAGGAAGTTCTTCTCCTAGCCCATCAGGAACAAACCGGCCATGTAAGTTAATCGCTGGTATACATATTGTATTAGTTCAAATTATTATTAATATGCATATTACTAATCAACTATGTTACATAGAAAGGTAACAGTTTAACTGAAGGTTTGGCAACCGTAGATTTATAGTTGTAGTTTAATCTCATGAATACATTATGAACCTATTTTTATTGGGTTGGGCAGTAGGTAATTAAAAAATTTCAAATATCGACTCGTAACGATCACGAATAAACATCAAACATGTTTTTCAACCGCAGCGTCTGGTAAAGAGGGTTCAGCTTCAGCGTATGCAGGGTCGACTGCTATTGGTATGTGAATTATGTTTTCAATAATTTCGTTTATACTTTTTTATTTCAAGCGAAGTGTAGTGATAGTGGACACGCCCTAAAAAGTAGTTCCACATATGATATGATTAAGGTAGCCGTTTTAGAGGGCCCTCAGGTAGCCCTGAGGTAGAGATAAAAGGTTATGACTTTAATGCAGAACTATTAAAAGATTATTGGAAAAGGCTATTCGTCCGATCTTTTATGAAAAATAAAATGTCCTTCTGTTACGAGTATGAGTACATTGATATTAAATATATTTTTCAACCAGTGTCCGGCAAAGGAGGATCGGGCTCAGCGGCAGCAGGTTCTATAGCTACTGGTATGAAAATCATTCATTTTTGTTTTTTTATTGCTTTTCGTGTATTCGACAACCCTTCATGCAACAACTTTATTGTCATTCCTGAATATAGGCCTAAGCTAAGTAACCTTTGTAGTACAAACCTTAAATAACATGAAGCAGGCCTCACTTATTGAAGTAAGCAAGTAAAGGTTTTAACTGACTTAAATTATTAAATGATTCCGATAATTGTAGTAGAACTGCGGGTAGTATATCGTACATGTTATGTACACGGTATTTAATGAAGTTTTACAATTAGACTGTCATCAGTCATGTTTTACTAAATATTTTTCTACATTGTTACACTTACTTGTTTTCTCATATTTTAAATATTACTAGTCGGTGTTTGATAAAAAATACTTAATACAGATTCTTAACACAGACTATTTCAAATACATTTTTGCCAAAATATCTTTGAATTGACGATAGATTGACTAATACTAGTAAAAAGTACTTTTTTTAACCACAGCCACCACTAAAGGAGGATCAGCAACCGCAAAAACAGGATCCGGTGCCACTGGTAAGAGGATTTATCTTTCTATAAAATATTTTTTGTTCTTTTTTAACATAATTAACATCGCGCCTATGTTTCCCCGAAAGGATAGGCAACGCAGAGTAACGTTCACTTCTACTATTCAACAGTTGATATCGATTTCAGAAGTATTGATATTTTCTTAAAAACAGCGTTCAAATATTACGTAACGCAATTTGGGGGAAGGGGGGTCTAGTAAAACGTTACGGTGCGTTACACAGGCGGGAAGGGCGATCGAAAAACGCGTTACGTAACATCGTTTCCTTATTACTAAAAAATCTAGGGAACACAAATCGCCTAAGTTGGCAAATTGGCAACTCTTTTCGTTTGTTTAGGGGAATCCCTTGATTGTACTTCTCTACTATCTTTATTTTGTTCTCCCAAGTTATTATATTTGAATTATCTCTGATTTTATTTTAACATTATACAATATTAAGTATTTTATTTTCGTTAGGTTTCCGTTTCGAATCGCATTGCCAAAGGTTAAAATAAATGTGCTATTTTATTTTAAGCGTTCATTAGTTAAAAAAGCTAAAATAGGAGAAGGCTATAGTGGATGAAGCCAAAATGTATATGGACATGAACAAGTCAGGATAGCGGCGTAACGTTAATATCAAGATTAACAAAAGTTTGTTAGGACAATTTTAGTCCATTTTAACATATTTTAAACTAAACCAACTCTTTATTGTGTGATTGTTTGTTAAATAACATATACATAACATAACAATAATATGACTAAACAACATATTGCGAGTTAGAAATCCCTTGTTTTATTTATTACATATTTCCGCAAACAAAGGTATTTTAGGGACTTACGGGTACTTAGTGCAAGTTACTTGTAACTTTTAAATAAAAAGGGTCATTTGGGTGTTAGGTAACGTTTAGGGAGGCTACAGAAAAACGTTACGGCGCGTTACATGGGGGGGAGGATCAAGAACCTTCAAAAATTGCGTTACGTACATAATACTTGAACGCTCCCAAAACCTACTTGCCATATCTTTTTTTTTAATGTTTGAAATGTCGGTTTTTGACGATTACGAATAAATATTGTGTAACTTTTTCATTCACAGTGATCAGCAAAGGTGGATTAGCATCAGCGAGTGGAGGATCTGTCGCTACTGGTATGAAAACCATTCGTTTTTGTTACTTTATTGCTTTTCGTGTATCGGACAATCCTTCATGCAACAACTTTTATTGTCATTCCTTAATATAGGCCTAAGCTAAGTAACCTTTGTAACACAAACCTCAAATAACATGTAGCGGGCGTCACTTATTGACGTTAGCAAATAAAGGTTTTAACTGACTTAGATCATTTAACGATTCCGTTAATTGTGGTAGGACTGAGGTAGTGTATCGTACATGTTATACACGTATTTAATGAAGTTGTAGGTATAATTACACTGCCATGTTTTACAAAAATTTTTTTTTTTATTTCTTACACTTGTTTTCTCGTTATTTCAATATTATTAGTCGATGTTTGATGAAAAATACTTAATGCAGATTATTTTTGATATCTTTTTTCAAAAATAGTTTACAATTGACGATAGATTACAACTATTACTAGTAAAAATAACATTTTTTAACCACAGCCACCACTAAAGGAGGATCAGCTGCAGCTAAAACAGGATCCGGTGCCACTGGTAAGAGGATTTATCTTTCTATAAAATATTTTCTTTGTTCATTTTTAACATAATTAACATCGCGCCTATATTTGCCCGAAAGGATAGGCAGCACAGTGTAACGTGCATTTTCACTATGCACCAGTTGACAACGATTTCAGAAGTATTGATATGTTCTCAAAGCCTACGTGCTATATCTTTTTTTAAATATATTCGAAATGTGTGTCTGCGACGATAACGAATAAATATTATACAACTTTCTCATTCACAGTGATCACCAAAGGTGGATCAGCATCAGCGAGTGGAGGATCTGTCGCTACTGGTATGAGAATCAATTTTTTTTTGAATTAACTAGAAGATACTTTCATTATTTTATTACGTTAAACCCTTCTAGTAGTCACAGTAAGTTGTTAGTTTTGGATAGATATAGGTAACTATCGGCTATAATATCGTAGGTACCTACTTCAAAATCAAAGCTAGATATTTGAAACTTCTTTGATGTTTGAGCACAACAGTAATGTAATATGTAAAATCCAAACATTTGTTTATATATAGATATTATTACCTGATTGTCAATGTTTGAATAATTACTGTAACAGTATAATTATAAGTTATTTGTAATTATTTTTTTATAGTTAATACTTATCATCATCAGCCTATTTCAGTTCACTATTGGACACAAATCTCCCCACTGAGCGTTGTTGCGCCCTTATGGCTTAATTTAAGTTCGTAAAATGAATAGATTTTAAGTCAAGGATTAGCCGTTTTTCTTTTTAGTTAACTATATATGTATATACAAATTCGTAATGATTAAAATTTGATGCCAGATATTTATTCCAATTCCAGCTACCACCAAGGAAGGAAAGGAAGGGAAGAGTTCAGCGACCGCGGGATCTGTTGCTGCTGGTAAGAGATCTAATTTTTTGTCTTTTCAATTTCGTTCGATCAATTTTGAACTTATTAAAGTGAACGAAATACTACGCACAGGCAATCTAGAATTGATGCATCAATGTATAATAATTACATTGTAATTAATGAAAATTCAGTTTTAGACTTCAGAATGTAAATTTACAAATAACACTTCGCTTCTCATTAATGGAGGATATGAGCACTGTATCTAGCAAATATTATTAAGACTTAAATGTAAGCCATGTTCCGTAAATAAAGATAATTATTATTATTCATATGATTGGGATATTAGGTTAACTTATTTATGTACACAATTTATGTACAAAAATGTTTTCAAGGTGAGTTCCAGGATTTGAATCCTATCACTTGGAAGTGAGAGAATAAATTTCAAATTAACCGCCTATTGCTACGGTTGTAAGCGAAAGATTAGAACCTGCATTTTCATATATTACCCTTTTTTAAATTTGAATAATTCGATTTTTTTAAATGTCGATTTAAAAATATCACGGATTATAACATTTTTTTTAATTACAGGGTCGGTTAAAGGACCTGGCTCAGCGAACGCTAATTCTGGCGCTGGTGGTATGGAAATTACTTTAATTAAATTAATTAATTTTCCACGTTCGCGTTGGTCGAGCGGTTGCAAGACTGCCGATCGGGAGGTCCTGGGTTCAAATCCCGGGTCGGGTACTATTGGATTTTTCTAATTTAGAATTTTTAGTAGTGACTCGGAGTCCGGATCAGTGCCCGGTGTATGACAACAGGCTCACCACCTATTCCATGGGACTTAACGTAACTGATGAAACGTGGGAGTATAGTACACCCGTCTGCCTACCCCTTCGGGGATTACAGACGTGATGTTACGTTATTATGTACTTGTTGAAGTGAAACTAGATTGAACACTATCAATTATTCTCCCCAGGTCTTATGACATACTTCCGTGAGGCCGTAGTAAACACTCAAGAGCTGCTCGACCTGCTCGTAAAATGTGAGAATAAAATCCAAACGCGTATCAAGATCGGTCTCAATTCGAAAATGCCTTCGCGGTTCCCGCCCGTAGTGTTCTACACGCCTAAGGAGTTGGGCGGTCTGGGAATGTTGTCCATGGGCCATGTTTTGATTCCACAGGTAATATAGGATCGTCTTATTGAACAATGCTCGCAAGTTCTCTTACTATTAATTGTTTTTTAAAGTAAATTCACTTCAGTAATATAGTGTTTTAAATTTTGTCAGTCATATTGTGACCACCAAATTTTTTAATGCTTGTATTATGGATTTAGTCATATCACACATTTCGCCTGTTAATAACTCATTCTATTTTATAATAAACAATATTATAGTCAGGTTTGTAAGGAAAGAGATTTATTGCACTCGGTGCTCTTCTTGGTACTTGACGGGACGATATAATATTACACTTTTTTTATTTCCTAGTCCGATCTCCGCTGGTCAAAACAAACAGAAGTTGGTATCACCCACTTCCGGTCCGGTATGTCGCACGACGAGGATCAGCTCATACCCAATCTGTATCGCTACATCCAGCCGTGGGAGGCTGAGTTCGTGGACTCGCAGCGCGTGTGGGCCGAGTACGCTCTCAAGAGACAGGAAGCGAATGCACAGAACAGGTGAGTACATTGTAAATAAATTTGCTAGTGAACGTGTATGTTTAGAGTTTGATATGATGAACCGCGTAGGGGTCCCGAATCCAGAGAATCCATGTGCTCTGGGGATGGTTGGCGACTGCAGTTACGTTGATCGCGTGAATCGCAGCGTCTTCTGTCTGAAACTACGCTACTGATCAAATACATCTGCTCGGTTGAGCGAATACTAAATATAGTTTATTCATAATGTTTTGTTATAGCCACTTATTATTTTCTTTCCAGGCGTCTAACACTGGAAGACTTGGAAGACTCCTGGGACAGGGGTATCCCCCGAATCAACACACTGTTCCAGAAGGATCGACACACTCTTGCATATGATAAGGGTTGGCGTATACGTACTGAATTCAAGCAATATCAGGTACTTGTGATTTGAATTCTATTATTGCTCATACATATTATTCACCTGTGTATATTGTACGTTTTTTGCAGATTTACAATTCTATATGAGTAAACTTCAGTTTTTCATTTCTACTATTAGCAATCAGTGGAGACATTCTGAGATGAGTAAAAATATATAATTAATGATAATATTATATTGCTTTACAGGTCCTAAAACAGAATCCGTTCTGGTGGACCCACCAGCGGCACGACGGCAAGTTGTGGAACCTGAACAACTACCGCACAGACATGATCCAGGCGCTGGGCGGCGTCGAGGGCATCCTCGAGCACACGCTCTTCAAGGGCACCTACTTCCCCACATGGGAAGGTCTCTTCTGGTAAGCTGTTTCTATCAAAAATAATACTACAGTTCAATTTTTAGTTTGCTGTGGAATATAATGGAGTTAACCAACTGGTGTGGTTTGTAGAGCAAATTATTATGGATAAATTTAAAATCAAATTTAGTATTTTAAGAACCTCAAACACATTAAAACTAGAGGAAAATTGTAACAGATCCTTAATAGCAAACATCTGTCATAGATTTCATTTGTAACAACAAAGATAAGATATTTCTCATAATGAGTGCTTTTATACCTTTATTAATTAGTTAATCACTTTAAATCTTCTAAATTTATTTTATGATTGGCGAACATTTAAGAATCTCCAAAAAACACTTTTTTATAAAAGATATTGGTGCAATATTTTTATGCCTTATAAACTAGTTTTTATATTTGCCATGCAGGGAGAAGGCGTCAGGTTTCGAAGAGTCTATGAAGTACAAAAAGCTGACCAACGCTCAGCGCTCTGGTCTAAACCAGATCCCCAATCGACGTTTCACTTTATGGTGGTCGCCGACCATAAACAGAGCCAATGTGTACGTCGGTTTCCAGGTAAGAATGTAAAATGGTCATATACCTAGTGTTTGAAAATCTTTTCATTCTGCGAAACACTGCTACTAATTCCAGCATTGTAGATTCTCTTCAGTTAGCGCCCAGTAAAATTTGCCCTCAAACAAGGTGCTGATCATTCTTGGGCTTACATTTTTTGTGTATATATAGTTAAGTTTAATTTTCTATTTTAATATGAATTTTATTTTTACTTAGGTACAATTGGATTTGACGGGAATATTCATGCACGGAAAGATCCCCACATTGAAGATTTCACTCATCCAAATCTTCCGAGCTCACTTGTGGCAGAAAGTTCATGAGTCTATAGTCATGGATTTGTGTCAGGTTAGTGATTTTTTTAATGTTTTATTTTCTTTGCTAATAGTAATATTTCAATAGTGTTATTTTTTAACATGTTACAATTTACACAATCTTGAATTAAATTTCTTTAATGTTTTAAGATTACCTACATAACAGATTATACTTCTCTCCAGGTGTTTGATCAAGAGTTGGACGCTCTCGAAATTGAAACTGTACAGAAGGAGACCATCCACCCTCGTAAATCATATAAAATGAACTCCTCTTGTGCTGACATTCTGTTGTTCTCCGCCTACAAGTGGAATGTGTCGAGACCGTCTTTGCTCGCCGACACAAAGTAATTTACAATTGTTACATTTTTATTTTGTATTTTAAAAACCCTTTTAATGTCTATTTTGCGTGTTTTTATAAATAAGTTATTGCTAATTCTTTTTTTTTTATGTTACTATTTGCCTAAAACTAATCCCCTATGCAGCTACTTCATTATAGTAATAAATGATTCAATTGAAAATTATTTTTGCTATATTTTGTAATTATTCCAGAGTTGCAATGCATCTATAACTAATCCTTTGATTAATAATCACTGAAAAGCAAATATTCTTTATACTTAAGAAGTGAAGTGTCAGTTATCTTGGTATATTACATTTATATACATTTGAATAGTTATTAGATGAGTGAGAGTCATAAAACTTACACATGGTCGAGCAGAGACACCATGGACAACACGACGACGCAGAAGTACTGGCTGGACATCCAGCTGCGCTGGGGCGACTACGACTCGCACGACGTGGAGCGCTACGCGCGCGCCAAGTTCCTGGACTACACCACCGACAACATGTCCATCTACCCCTCGCCCACCGGCCTGCTCATCGCCATCGACCTCGCCTACAACCTGCACAGGTACTTAGATACTGCTTGTTTTCATGTGTACAAATGTTTAAAACATCAACCGATCTGCACAGAAAGCGCCAAGTTATTCAGAGTAATGGAACGTGCAGAAGTTGTTAATAAATTTGCACAAAATTAAACATTTTATTTCACATTTCTATTTTAATATTCTATAACTGATCGGTTGGCAATCTACATAATCTACACATGTATTTACCAAATGTTGTATGATCTGATATTTAATCAAGAAAATTTAAATTAACTTAATTGATCGTTTTGTGGCACAGCGCCTACGGTAACTGGTTCCCGGGCTGCAAGCCGCTCATCCAGCAGGCGATGGCGAAGATCATGAAGGCCAACCCCGCGCTGTACGTGCTGCGCGAGCGCATCCGCAAGGCGCTGCAGCTCTACTCCTCTGAGCCCACAGAGCCCTACCTGTCCAGTCAGAACTACGGAGAACTGTTCTCCAATCAAATTATTTGGTCAGTTTAATGGCGAATAATCATTAATATAATATTAGTAAAACTAGGGGTGTTTCTTCGTTTCTCAGACATATGTATATACATTAACATTACTAACAATTTTGATGGTGTTTAATTTATAGATGTGAACTTTAAAAATA
The DNA here is from genome assembly GCA_018244795.1 of Parelbella ahira ahira. NCBI lineage: Eukaryota > Metazoa > Arthropoda > Insecta > Lepidoptera > Hesperiidae > Parelbella > Parelbella ahira. The sequence goes on from DWME01003675.1 coordinate 8,635, forward strand.
AGCCAATTATCAATTTTTCAAATTATTTCTTCAATACTAAGATAATTCAGACGAAGCAAACTTTCGAAACGTTCGCTTAATGCCATCAATATTAAATTTGCCACTGGGTGGAGAAATGAATCTATAGTGAAAATATGATCAATATTTTCTTTACACAGGTTCGTAGACGATACTAACGTGTACCGCGTGACGATTCACAAGACGTTCGAGGGAAATCTCACTACAAAACCGATTAATGGAGCCATCTTCATTTTCAACCCGCGCACCGGCCAGCTCTTCCTCAAGATCATCCACACTAGCGTCTGGGCGGGCCAGAAGCGTCTTGGACAGGTTATTGATCTATTCTACCGTTAACATTGATTTTAAACCACATGCAGGACTCATCTGTGTACATCTTGTCAGCTATCATAATGATTTTACCCCCATTATTATTTTTTTAAAATTTCGTAATACTTCAGATGGTACAACAATTTTTTCTTATTACATCCCTTCAATAACATATTATTATTATTTCAATTAAAATCCATATATTCCTTTTATTATCATCTTATTCATGTGTTATTTAGCTTGCAAAATGGAAGACTGCCGAGGAAGTGGCTGCATTGATTCGATCATTGCCTGTAGAAGAACAACCTAAGCAGATCATTGTCACTAGAAAGGGAATGTTAGATCCTTTGGAGGTAAATATAAAAAAAAGAACATTAACTCACATACTCTGTTTACATAATATTTAGGCTAATATTGTAAGTTTGGTTTCAAAGAGCATTACTTGGATTTCTATTAATTATGTTTCTATTTAAATTGTATTTTTTTAAATAGCACAATTTCCTGATTATAACGAAAGTAATGTAATTGTTTCTGTTTCACTTAATTATATACAGCTTAAAACAAATAAACAATGTTTTGTATTATACAACTTACATATGATGTACCTTTTAATTTAAATATGTCTTTTTAAAATCAATGCTTTATTTGGCTTTAGCCACAGAGTACTTGAGATACTATAATTATGTATGTGTTTGTCCTTAGGTCCACTTATTGGATTTCCCGAACATTGTAATCAAGGGTTCAGAATTACAATTGCCATTCCAAGCATGTCTCAAAGTGGAGAAATTCGGAGATCTTATTTTGAAGGCCACGGAACCCCAAATGGTGCTGTTCAACCTTTATGATGATTGGCTTAAAACCATCTCCTCCTATACTGTAAGTGTAACTTAATATTTGGTCATACCAAATCTACCTTTGTGATATTGTTACTTTGTTTTTTGATTATTTTTCATGGGATTATTCCTAACATAATTGTTAAACAATGACATACATTACATACTATAAGTTATCTTGAATGTTTCTTTTCAGTTTAATTCTTTAATTAGGACAAAATTTACTATTTAATGTTTCGTGAGTATTTATACACATGATTATATATGTACTGTATGTATAATACTGTCGACGACGCCGCATCGCCCCAGCGTTCATAGGACAAATTTTCTTTGATAATTTTCATCACCACTTTTCTGAAATGAAATGTACCTTTATTTTTTGTTTAATAATTTGACTCATTATCATATTACTTCTCCAGGCGTTCAGCAGACTGATCTTAATCCTGCGAGCGCTGCACGTGAACACAGAACGCACAAAGGTGCTCCTCAAACCAGATAAGACTACGCTCACTGAACCACACCACATCTGGCCCACTCTGTCCGACGACGACTGGATTAAAGTTGAAGTGCAACTAAAAGACCTCATTTTAGCTGATTATGGCAAGAAAAACAAGTAAGAACCTATCCGATGGAAAATCATTATAATATTTTTTATGATTGTATTTTCAAATATTATAACCCAATATAGTTTAATGACCTGCAATCTAACGATCTAAATAAACCTAACCACTCTAAATAACTGAACTAAAATGTCAAGTTTACATACTTGCCACTATATTTAATACACTACATTCATTTTAGGATATGGATTATAATCGCACAATCATGCTCTCCTAGATATATAACTACAAATAAAACTTTACAGTGTGAACGTAGCGTCGTTGACTCAGTCAGAAATCCGTGACATTATCCTCGGCATGGAGATATCGGCGCCCTCCGCGCAGCGACAGCAGATCGCCGAGATCGAGAAACAGAGCAAGGAGCAAAGCCAGCTCACGGCCACCACCACCAGGACTGTCAACAAACATGGAGACGAGATCATCACGTCCACCACCAGCAACTATGAGTCACAGACATTCAGGTATGCTATGGATATTTGGTATTCATTGTTGACTATGTATTGTCGGTAAAGATTAAATATGAATAATAAATCTCTTTATTATGATTTATTGTACTAGATTTTGTAATTGACCATTCCGCTATTCCATGATGCACATAAACGTAGCTGGTCCAACGTGGGAGTGTATTACACTTCTCTGTCAATGATTTCCACAGGCCTGATTATTACTGTTTTATTTTAGAAAAATAATGCTTCCCTTTAAACATCTAAATTATGAGAGCAGCACCGTTAGCCCCAGGGCGAGAGTATGTAAGCGATTACAAAAAGTATTAGAATTTACTTCCAAAAAGAAAAAAAGAAAATTTCTGTACTGGTATTTTAAAATATGAATATTTGTAAGCAAAAGGTAACGATTTATATACTTGCATATTTTTTCCTAGTTCAAAAACAGAATGGCGTGTTCGAGCAATTTCTGCCACAAATTTGCATCTTCGTACAAATCACATCTACGTGAGCTCGGATGATATCAAGGAGAGTGGATATACATACATTTTGCCAAAGAATCTTCTGAAGAAGTTTGTTACGATCTCTGATTTACGAGCGCAGGTCAGTGTTAAATATAAAATTTTACTAAACATTTTTAGCAATATATAAATCAAAGAAATTAAACTGCGTATCTGATAGAACTCGAATATTGCTTTTTTACATTTTTTTCTCGTAAATTACAATAATAAATTATTGTTAACACTTTTTGTCGTACTATTGGATTATTTTAAAAAAGTGTTTCTTAAGTAATGAGTCGGTCTTACGAGGACTCCATGATGGACTGGCATCTCATAGCACTTACTAATGCTCTGGGTAATGTATTGGTACTGGTATTGGTATTGGTACTGGTATTGGTACTGTACTTGGTATTGGTACTGTATTGGTACTGGTACATTGTACTGAGTCGAGATCGATTCGGAATTGGCGGCGTGCGAGGGGCGAGTACATCCGTAATGGCACGTGGCACATGGCGCAACAGATCGCGTGCTACCTGTACGGCGCGTCGCCGGCCGACAACCCGATGGTGCGCGAGGTGCAGTGCGCGGTGATGGCGCCGCAGTGGGGCACGCACCAGGCCGTGCACCTGCCGCGCCTGGCGCCGCGCCACCCCGCGCTGCTGCACCTGCAGCCGCTCGGCTGGATGCACACGCAGCCCAACGAGCTGCCGCAGCTCTCGCCGCAGGTCGCCCTTCTTTTCTCTATTATAATTGTTTACCATCACCACCACCGACTTTACATTCTCGTACAGATTTTCGTCAAAAAAGCTCATTTCGTTGGTTCCTAGAAAGAGTAAAAATTACAAGAGTCAAATAAATAGTATATTTATTGTCACTTTGTAGAAAATAGCCAACTATGATATTATAATTTATAAATTGGTCATATTTACAGGACATAACGACCCATGCGAAGATAATGGCTGACAATCCTTCTTGGGATGGAGAAAAGACTATTATTATCACATGCTCCTTCACACCGGGATCGTGTTCTCTCACAGCATATAAACTCACACCGAGCGGCTACGAGTGGGGCTCCAAGAACACAGACAGAGGAAACAACCCTAAGGGATATCTTCCTAGTCATTATGAAAGAGTGCAAATGCTATTGTCGGATAGATTCTTGGGATACTTCATGGTCCCATCACAAGGAAGCTGGAATTACAACTTTATGGGTAAATGGTTTTCTCAAATGGAGAAAGTTGATATAAACTAGAAATGATTTTTCCACCTTTCGTACCTAGTACCAGCGATTGCATCTTTTTGAGTTTCTATTTAAAGGGTAGGATGAATAGATACAATAAAAGTCAGTTTAGATGAAGTTTAGTTTAATTCATTTTCGTTATTATTATAGTTTGTATTAATCTTGTCATTTATATTGCAGTATAAAAATAATCGAAAAGATGATTCATTTATCAAAATATAATTTTAGTTTTTAAAATATATAATTTGTGCATGTAGATATATTAAATTTGGCATATACGAGCAGCAGCTACAACTGTTTGTGAATTTGCCAGGTGTACGGCACGACCCTAACATGAAGTACGGTATTCAACTGGGCAACCCGCGAGAGTTCTACCACGAGGTGCACCGGCCAGCGCACTTCATGAACTTCGCCGCGATGGAAGACGTGGCGGCTCCCACGCTAGCGGCAGATAGAGAAGACTTTTTTGCTTGATTTAATTTTATTTTTTGTACACTTTTTTGCAATGAAATAGGGATTTCGGTTGACCAAGGCTCACAGTCGGCTGGAGAACCCATAATTGTTAAAAATTTGCATATATGGTAAATGATAAGAGAAATAAATGATCATAATTAATTAACTTTGTCTTTTTATTATTATGTTATTATTATACCCCAGTATTTGTAAATCATGCAGTGATTAAAATCACTTTAAGTTATGCCAAATGTAAACAATAACAAGGAAAACAAATTAAACTGCATTTCACCTGTAAGGTAAATTTATTTAAATAATTTTATTGTAATTAACAATCTCGGAAAGCATATGGAGGTGTTAGAATTAAATTTTCAATGCTTGCAGCCATTAACAGTTCATTATTAATTTCTTTAACAGTATCCGTCATTAACTCTTCATCTATGGACATGTCTGTGCTATTTGTTTCAGACTGAGTCGATGTTAGGTCAAATTGTATAATCTGTGTCAATTCATCAGCTATATTTGATGATACGGAACTTGTTATTGAGGCTATATCATTATTATTGACTTTATCATCACTATTATCTGTTATTTTAGTTTGCTCACCACCCACATCACCTATTTCATTGTTTCCATTATTGCTACCGATATTTTCCATAGTATCACTGCTATCTTCACCCAAATTTGTAGAATATGGAATATTTCTATTTAATTCACATTTATCTAAAGTATCCTCGAAGGAGCGCCTACTTTGAGAGTTAATTTCCTGGCTATGTATAGACAGCTGTTCAACATTTGCACATGTGTTAAGAAGTTCTGTAGATGATTTAACTAAAGTACATTTTTCGTTGTTATGTATAATCGTGTCTTCCAATATGTTCGATGCAGAACAACCGGCAAATTTATTTTTTATAACAGCATAATCATGTTCAGGACTGTTTCTTGATACTCTAGTACAATTTATATCTGTAATCGCATGATCTATTACATCATCCAACTTGTTTTGCTTTGATGAATTAGCCACTAAAGATCTATCACTATGTACATGTTTAGTATTCTCAATTTTTTTCATCTGCATACGCCCGACCAACTCTGGATTATCTTGCTTGAAATTTTGTATAATTTTATTTATTTTTACATTTGCATTAACATGTTTCCTGCTTTCCAATCTGACATCTGCATTTAATTTGTACAGTATTGCTTCGTCCGATCTTTGCGATGTTTCTATTTCTTGGGGCTGCAACAAATTAAACGTTTATAGCATAGTATGTTACGAGTGTTATTAATATAGACTTTAAATTGAATTAGCTGATTTTATTATCATGTAACAAGTTTATATGTGCCTTTCTATTTTTCGCAATAATTTCGGCTAGCTCCTTAGCAAGATTAACGGTTCCTTCTGGCAAATGTGTTTTAGCTGCTAGTGCCAAACCATACTGTTCTATTTTGGTTGTTCCGGGTTCTATTTTGTGTTGATAAATTAGCCTCTTTTGTTTATTTTGTGTCGATTCGTACTCTTCTTCTGTGACTGCTGTATGACGACTAGAAAATACGTAAGATTCATACATTGACGAAATTTTTTGCATCTTGCTCGCCTCTGTAAGTTTGTTTTTCTTATTTCAAGCTCGCTAAAATACAACTTGCATATTGTACAATATATTTCATTTTACAACTATCTTTATACTTGTTCTTACTTAATAACATTAAAATATAAATCCTGCAGTCTGGTGAGGTACATGAAATGCGTTGTAAAGAATGTGAAAGCTTCACTTCCTAACAACTCTTCACAAATGGCCCAAGATATACTGGTTCCCTCCTCTATGCATGTTCCTCTGTAATATAAAGCGTAGTTATATCAATGTACAAATATTACGAACCTAGTAAACTATAGCAAGACATCAGTGCCATATTTGAAAGAGCATAATAATTATTTCTTGTCTCTTCAGACATAATTTATAGGAATTAAATATAATCTTAATGTCACTATTAATATTGGTAAAATACCTGCAAAGTTCATCTATTATAACTAAACTGGTTGGTGTCAGGCCCTTCAATATGTGCTGGATTTCTTTCATCTGTAATATACTTGACATTGAGTTGTATCAAGAAATTAATACGTAACTATCATAAAAAGAGGAGGGCACTAAATTATTTAAAAATGATTGCTAGGATATTTTTAAGCAACTGAAATTTAATAAGTATAGCAGAAGTAATAATAATGTTCCTCCCACCTCAAAAACGTATGTCGAAGCGTTTAACTCTACACTGTCATTAAAACCGATTCTTGAAAATATTCTGTCACATACTCGTACAACAGCATTTGTCGCAGGCAGAAAGCAGCCTACCTAAACCACATTATAATTTAATACCATTTCGATCATATCGACAACTTCTACGAGAATTATTACAGAATATAATATTAGCAGTATTTCTTAACATATTTAATTTGAATTTATTTTATACATATTCTTAATGTCTTCATGCGATAGCCATTTGTAGCATGTTTTTACAAATTTACTTTTAGAGCCCTCTACGAGTAATTGGAAAACATTATGCCTTGGGGTACTTCAAGAGAGTAGTAGCAGCCATAATATTCAAAGTTATGAAAGCATAATTACACATGTACCGACAAAGCTTCAATTAGTCCCAGTTTTCAATGTAACTGGAAATTTTTATTCGCTGCCATCCCAATATTTAGAATGCCAGACAGATACCGGGATACACAAAGGCTGGCACCGCTAACAATAATATTAGGGACAAGGATCCTTGGAACTTTATTCTTGCTACTGTTTAAAATGGTAAAGATTCAATCTTTAAACTTGTAATATTCAAAATTACTAAGGACCATAGGCTTATATACGGGGTACATATAATTAAATTGTTAAATACAAATGAATGACTCACTTGCGCCATGATTTGTAAAATAGCAATCTGTTTTATATAAATACTTTTGCCTCCCATATTCGGTCCAGTGATTATAGTGAAGTTATTTTCGGGGGTGGCAAACTAGGGCAATAAAAAATAAGATTTTAAAACTTAAATTTAACTCTAATTTAATGTGTACGTTACATGCACAAATTAATAAAGTATCTTACAATATCATTAGGAACTGGCAACACTTGACTGTTGTAGTCCAATAAAGGGTGAACGCTGTTCCGTATATGCAAATAGCTGTTAAAATCAGGTCTTATGTACGATCCCACGCTGCTAGCCTAATTGGCAATTAAAAATGGGTTAATGAAAGATTTTTTCATTTTCCGTGATTACAGACTAATCTGATAGTTGAGAAACAAACCTGCGCCAAGGCTAACAAAATATCCAACTCTGCAACGTTCTCGCAAAGTTTGTACAGACTGGACATGAATGGACGGAGTTCTTTCAATAATGTTGTGATCACACTGCAAATACAATTCTGTAGTACGAAGTATAGATAGATAAATACGTAATGATTCGTTATTGTCACATTAACGTCACGTACGTTTATAATGATTACAGTCGAATCGCAACAACAGCAATCCATGTCCTGGACGGTATGAACTCACACATATGCATATATATACTAGTATATAGCACATAGTCACAGAACAGAAAACTCATTTCATTATTAATGCACCTGTCCGGCCGGGATCCGAACCTAGGCCATTGCACAGTAGACTGGAATGATGGGTGACTGTTTATGCTAATGACCGGTTTATGCTATGGCATAAAAGGTAATTTTAGGTCAATATCATATAAAAATATAATTCAGCATAATAATGAACATTTCTTTAAACTTTTACATAATCAAACTTGTTCACAACTAATGGTTATTTAATAAAGTCAAAGTTAATTGTGACCATTTATGGTGATTTCGTATAATGTTATAATTAAATTGCTTTCTTTATGTATGCTTAGAAGCTCTACGAATGAGTTTTAATACGTAAGTACCTTGATAATAAATATATGTTTAACATAATAAAATTAGTTTCTATTTACATATTACTCATTTTCTGTATTTCGTTGAGAGACTCCTTAGCCTGATGATCGAGTACCACAAGTTCTTCTGTCGACATTGTTACGTTGGCACCGTTGAATATCACCTTCAGAAATCACCAGCATATTAGTGAAAAGTGACTGACTACCTACACAATTTATTACACCGTCTGCATATTCCTTCATTAAAGGCAAAAAATAATTTTAATTGCATTTTTATTTTGTTTGAATATAATTTTGTACCCCGCAGAGGCGTCATGTATTTGAAATTCTTACCTAATACACTTATAATATAATCATTGCACGAGCAAAACAAGTGATCATATTTACCAATGATAATATTCAGCTTTATACATAAGTCGACTTTATATCTACTGAGAAAAATCAACATCGACATATTTTTTTCCCTCAGGAGAGGTTTATGTCCAGCTGAGAGCGCAAACAGACTATTGATGATAATAATCATACGTAACATTACGCCTGTAATCCCCGAAGGGATAGGCAGAGCAGTGTAGTACATTCCCACGTTTCACCAGTTACGTTTAAGTCCCATGGAATAGGTGGTGAGCCTATTGCCATACGCCGGGCACTGATCCAGACTCCGATGCACTACTACAAATTCTAAATTAGAAAAATCCAATAGCACCCGACCCGGGATTTGAACCCAGGACCTCCCGATCGGCAGTCGCGCTT
>DWME01003676.1:0-17715 GCA_018244795.1 Parelbella ahira ahira
GGCAAAATTCTGGGCTAAAACCATTTAGGGACTTAAAATGTGTTTGTCATCGACACGCTAAGAAGAAGAAGAAGAACCACCGATGTTACAAATATTCACAGACAAAGGTGACAGTGAATCACTTGTCTGCCCAATGGTTAGACAAAATACATAGAAAAAAATTTAATACATGGTTTTATTAATCGACAATCTTCGCGTTAGGTGATAAATAGTGCTGTAAAAAATAATATATAAGAACAACTTATTTTTGTCATCAAAAGTAAGACAATTAAAATACTTCTATCTATCTATATCTTCACATCAGATCCCTTACAGGGCAGGCAGAGAGCAGCGATTTCCAACTACAGTGTACAAACATATGTTAATGCCATCACATATAAAGCTTAGAAACATCTTATTGGATAACATCAAGAGGCACATCGATAGTGAAGTATGTAAAGTCATTACTATATATAGAAAATAATACGCACCGTCCGTGTACCGTGCGCGTCAGACGTCTGGCTATTCGCGGGCTGCGTTTTGTTGTTTCACAATCGCATCGCATAATCCGCGCTCGTTGCATCACCGCAGATTATAATGTGACACGTGACATTACCGTTATTATGCAAGAAATTAAAATATTTAGAAAATACTGTTATTACATTGCTAAGAATTTAGCTCTAGCCAAAATTGTAAAAGAATTGATTTAGCGTAGAGCTATATAGACTCTCTTTGGTGATTATATTTTTATAATTATTATTTGGTGGACAATAAAAAAATGTACTAAGCATACAATGATTTTCTGTAATCTACTTAAATGCTAATATTTCAGTTATCTATTACCTTCCAATCTAGCGCACCCTTTGTTATGGTAAAAGTTAATGACATTTTCATATTAAAATGCAAAAATCTATTAATTCAACACTATTTCCGAATAAAGTGTCAAAAACAGTTAAAGGGGAATAACAGGCTGTTTAATAGCATAATGACCAGGCACTTCGCAGCCGAACATCGTTAACACGTACGTTGCACTGTTTACACACTCGTAAAATATCTCCAACCGTTCTCAACTAGTCGAGAATTTAATGAAATCCCGATTTACTCAATCGTATAAATAAATATGAGGATTGCATGAAATCTCTACATTTGTAAGTGTGATATGTGATACAAGGCAAGGGTAGAAATAAAAACAAGAGATAGAGTGATAAAAGATGTTGGTAACAACGTAAGGAAGTTTGTTAAGGATGTTAGTTAAGGAAGATTGGTAAGGAAAGTTGGTAAGGAAAGTTGGTAAGGAAGGTTGGTAAGGAAAGTTTGTAAGAAAGGTTGGTGAGGAAGGTTTTCATGGTATGGATTGATAAAGGTAAGGATAGAGATGTTTGCCGTTCGATACCTACCGCCGTCCGCATAAAGAACGTGACAATCTAATGTTAATAAAAATCACATTCCTGTGTGAATTTTGATCAATGCAATGTTCATAATAGATTATTATATTAGTTTTCGTGAAGTGGCTGATCTCACAAGTCAAATTCTTGAGGCCTAGAATTTTTTGGGGTCACCGAGGTAGCAATGATATCATAAGGTTTAGATATGAGATACTTCTGGCTCTCCAGACACCGTTGACAAGACAACGCGGGACACCGTCGATAATGATGATGAGGTTGCTGTAAAATAACAAATCATATTGGTAAGCTAGCTTTATTCTGGACCAACAACCCACCTCCAAATTTCAACTATAATAATAACAGTATTGACTTAAAATATAATAATTTCAAATAAATCAGAGGAAATGAAGACTGAACAGACACGGCGTGAGAAACTCCAATAGTTCGGAAGTATTTTATTGTACGCTGTATATTACCGAGGTATGAAAGGAAATTTGGAATTTTCTTGGAACTCCATGGAATTCCGGAATGAAATTTTGTTAGACTAACAAACTTGAGTCTAAATAATATTGTAAATGCTTTGTGGCTTTAAATAAATGCCGATGTAATGTTAGCAAATAGCGGTTATGCTTATAAATAGGTAGGTATCGGAGTGTATACAATAACATGTATGGAAAAATAAAATGTCAATGAAAATTTGAGGCTTCGTAGACCCCATGAATTGGAAACGATAAAGTTAAGCAAATTTCGACCACGGGCGCTTATTTGACGAGCCTTAGAAGTTGAGCCGCTCAGGAATTTTTTAAATCTCGTCTCCTCATATTTTGTCGGTATAGTATTTTTCTTTATTATAATTCTTTTTATATAACAAAACAATTTGTCAATCTTTGATCCGATATCCCCGAAAACAGGACATATCCGTGACATTGCATTATCTAACAAAATAGGCTTTACTCTTGTACATTTAACATTCATTTCATGGAATATTGATAGCTAAGACGTTAGCAGTACATATCGAAATCTCGTGCATAGCCATCAACCCTTCTCACAGCTGGTCGGTTTCTCAGCTTTTTGCTGGTCTAATACGTAATATCATTATAATGGCGTAACGTAATGACCGTACATCCTGTCAAAAGATTGCAATTTTTCGTATCAATATCCGTTACATTACCGCTATTTCAAAAAACAAATAATTCCAAATCCCTATGTAAAAAGCAATGTACTGTGAACACAACGAAGTTGTTGTAGAACGGAAGCTTTATTCCTACTGCTACAGTGAGTTACGATTGCAATTTATACATGCTAATACATTGCTCTTTATGATCCGTCGTTGTATATTGTAACTCTAAAAACAGCAATGTATTTCAAACAATACAAAAGTCGTCGTAGGATGGGAGTTACAACATTACACTTCCCTTATCCTCGCAAGGACATTCACCCTGATCTTTTTTCTTTCGAAACCGATAGCTTCCTTTTTTATCCCAGGAGTTTTTATTCGATTTTAATTGTGTGGGGTTAACTTTTTACCTCCATTTTATGTATAATGTTGACAAGTCATTTTGATTAATTATACAGTATCTACTATATGATATCATTCTTTATGGCCCGTTTATCGAAATGTCAGCTTTTTGTTTCTCTTATCTAGTACAATTCACGTACTGGGTATTAACTAGACTCTGTAATGAAAAAAGTCAGTTTATTACAAACTCCTATCAATTAATAAATTAATTATTTTTTACTGTGATGTAAATTTATACCAAATATTTTTCTTATTTTAGTCACGTCTTTTATTATCGAGTCCAATGAAACATCGCTTTAACGCTTTTATCCATATATTTAAGTTTCTTACTGTTGAGGTACGTTCTCGTTTTGGATCAGTTTTATCATCATAAAGAATAAAGTTGTAGTCATTATTATAATTTCGATTAACATGTCCACATTATGTCTTCATCACAACGTGCAAGCGCATTATGCAATAAATTCTTGCTTTGACCGGGAATCGTATCCGGTACCTTCAGGGCAAATTGTCGATGCTGTATTAGATAAACGGAATTATAATTACGAGATATTTATAAATACACCAGTAAATTTCATTATTGATTAGAAATAGAAAAAAATTTAGTCTACTTTAGATTACTTAATTAATTTTACACAAAAATTTTACGATCTGGCGATCCCATATCATTTTTGTATGACACTGCGGCCTAGAATTACAAATTATTAATTATTTCTTAACCATCATTAATTGTATACTTAGATTAATGTACTATTTTCGTAAATAAACTGATACACGATTAAGTACTTAAGTCATGCAACATAAAGAGGGCTAAAACACATCCTTGAAGTGCACCGTACAGTGAATTTATAGAAACCTATTGACATTGTACTTCTATTCTCGTTATTCTACTGAGCAAAGTAAATAAACGAGCCGAGTTTTCTATAATATCTTAATAGACTGATGTAAAAAACGGACTCTTCACAACAACGAAGCTATCAACACACAAAGCTGAACCAACGAACCGTGATAAAAATCAATTTAAAAATAAAAGCACACTTTTAGAAGCCAGAACTAAACGAACCCTCTCAATCTTTATGCTTCGATCAATTTAAAAAATGTATTCATGTAACGCCCGCATTGATCCAAAAAGTACCCTAACCCTTTATTGTCCTGCTTTACGTTTGCCTGCGCTGGATCATCGTGGTCAGATACGGTCCAAACTACCCCTGATTTCTGCTTAAATATCTGCTTTCAATAAACATATCTGTCTCATATGACGTATTACTGCGAAATACAAGAATGCTTTATTCAAAAACATGCCATTATGTATAATACTTCACTATTATAGAAACGAATATCTTTTTAGATCGGACTGATGGCTTTGATTTCTTTATAATATATACAGAGCCCGTATAGAAAACTCAAAAAGTGTAACCCTTCACACCCACACCCTCGCCCCAACCTAAAATTGTTCCAGAAATATTAAAATCGTCAAACGAGTTAAAACTAAAATGGGAAGGGTAAAAAATTTAATTCCAAAACTAACACAGCTGAGCGCTCACAATAACTAGTTAAGCCATGTGTGGGTTCAGTAGCTCGTTTTTTATATAAATCCGGAAATATTTCTTGCTTTTTGGACACATTCGGAATTAATGAAAAACACGCGATCGTACATTAACAATGCACAGATAATAATCGTGTAGATTTAACGAGTGCACAGATTATAAAATTTTAATACATCTGGTTTTTTAACAATGTCTGGTTTTATAAACTTTTAAAGTTACATATTACATTATTTTTAATACATAGACAGAGGCAGTGAGAGAATTATTAAAATATCTTAACTCGAAACAATTAGTGTCTCAACTGAGTAGTACTGAATCTGTTTAATCAATAAAATAAAAGCTTAATTTCTAAATTAAAAAATGCTTTGGAAAATACCATGAAAAAATGTAAGCTATTGAACAATGCCCCTTCAACAGAATAAGGTTTTTATTGACCAAATATATCTAAAAAATAATTCTATTTGCATGTAGGTATATTTGTGTCAACGGGTTCGTATTGAAAATATAACAAAATCCATTGAATATCGAAAAAAAGGATAATTATATAGAGCACAACACAAAGGAACGCACGTTGGATTCGAATACCAAATTCAAATTTCTTTGTGAGTGTGACTTTGATAGCGTTTTGTTATTGCGCGGAATACTGGCGGGGAGAGGCATGACGAACGCAATTTAAAAAGTAAAAAATAAAAAAAAAATGGTAGGGTTTTCGATTCTACAAAAATGAACCCGCGATGACTGATTTGACGATACGAAAGGATTGTAAAATGGATATTGCAATGCAACAAGGAGTTAGTTGCCATTTCACACTCCATCGTATTTTTTTTATATTTTTGCACGAATAATAATCATCTTTATTTATTTGACTTGGTTTAAGTTTTTAATTTAAAGTTACAGTTTCATGTTCCTCAATTATGTCACGCCAAATCAACTGATAGTAAAATTTTTGAGTTAATTACAATCAACTAAGCGTGTCTAAGACTGTGTTATGATTTTTTTGCATGTTGCAATTATTATAATAATACACATCACGAAATAAAAATGATTAATTTTTAATTCATTTCGAATTGTAAAAATGTGATTTCGTATTTACTTTGAAATGAATACATGCTTACATTCCATACACCGATAAACGGAAAGTCTTAAAAGCATGAACAATTAAAGTCAAGATTTTTGTTTCGAACAAGGAACACTCAAATCTAAAATTAACATGAGTGAAAACAGAGTTGAAATGTTCCCATCCACTTGAAAGTGTATTACTTTAAAGTAATTTCACTTACACATACATACATACATACATAAACGGAGGGCTCATTCTGGCATAATGCACTCACACATCGAGCCGACCACAGATGTTATTCCATAAAATAATATTTCATGTAAAGCTCGCCAGAGGGCGGAAGGATTGAGTTCTATTTTTAAAATTTTTATATTTCAACAATTCAGAGGCGAACGCTCTTTGTGCCAGTTCAATTTCTGATTTCGAAAACACTGTTCTTAACAAGTACCTTACTTATATATATATTTTTTAAACGGTTTGCGTTTTTCACTTAAATGTTAGGTCAAATATAACTTTCTGTAGTACCATCAGTAATATTAATAAGTACCGTTGTTACATCTAAATATGTTGACCTTTAAGGAAGGCATTCTCTTATAGGCTGTGGGCAAAGTTGAAAAATGTTGGGGTTGTTCTTAATCTGCCGCTACTTACTAACATTTTCTTGTCGTACTAGAATGCTGTCTGAGGTGCGCTTACATTCTATTAACACAATTTACTGCATCGATCGACTTAAATCGTTAGGATTTAAAAATATAACAGAATCTGGCACATGTGTAGCTATAACATGTATAATTGTAACATTACGGGACCTTAGATCTGTACATCTTAAGGACATAAAAAATGAAGGTTATGCGATTCATATCGGCGAAAAATTTTAAAAGGCCGATTATAAAATGTCAATTTTAAGTCGAGTTCTGAAATCGTTTGAACATATCCCCCGTGACCATTCATCAATTAAATCGGACGACGACTCGTTATTATAGCGAATAAAAAAGAAATAAATCTCGGGGCAAGTTTAAAAAGCTTCGTTTCGGAGTAAAGAATGTTGTGTACAATCTCGGTTCGGACAAAAAAGTGACAACAGATAAAAAAGAGAACACAACACAACACGGCCCGGGAACAGATTATCAGCGCTAAAAGGGTTGCTCCCGCTCTCCTTCTTTTGTTGCTTCCAAATTCAAACTTCAACTCCGTACAAGGAGGCCTTCGAATGCGAATTCTATTTTTGAATATTCTACCGAGAATTTTTAATTAATGCCGCTCCGCTGTGCTCGTATTTTTAAAATTCGTATTCTGTTTTAAATCGACTTCGATATTCAATTTTTGCGTTCGATTCCTACGTTTTTCTTTTTATTTTTATTTTATTTATGTTGTGCGATAATGACGTTTCGCTTTAAGTGCTTTATTTCGATTGCCGATTTTATTCCGATGTTCTCCTTGAAGGTCGGTAGTTTTAGTGATTAATGGTCGAGATATGTAGAGTGCTTTTTAAACGAAATATTGAATTTAATGATGTTTTGTCGAACTTTCAGCTTTCTGCTTTTGTTTTAATGCGTAGGTCGTGTTCTATATGCAAACTGTTTTACAGTATATTTTTTATGAAGGCCATATCATCCTCACTCCAGCTGCGGATATTGAATTATACGCTCATAGGCACTTTCATTTTACTGAGCAGCGAACAACCTTCTCTGTATAGGTACTTCCAATCTGAATTTGTATTTAATTTCTTTATATCTCTTTTGCACTATGTCTAAAAGTTGCTTAAGACCGAACTTACTCGTATTTTACAAACGATACTTCAAAATCCATAAGTTCACAGTGACAAGAACAGTGCTATTACGCCAAAAATTTTTAATTCAAATTTCAGCTTCGAACGAATTCGAAAATTGAATTTCGATTCGAACAATTGTTTCCTACTGATTTAATAGATGATTTTTTTATCAACCGTTATACAGTAAAGCCAGGAATATCCATTACATGTGAACCAACCAATCCTTGGTGTGTAACATGAAACTTATCGACCTTAATAAGAGACCATTTCCATGATAAAATTTTATAACCGATCAACAGGCAATTTGGTGCTTATTGCCTGTCACAATGAGCCCTTATGAGATAGCAATGAGACTGCCACAGATTAGAAATGAGAATGTCCTTACGATTGTGTATAGCATAAACGAATAGAATTTCCGTTATCTGTAATAATTTATGTAGTGTGTGCCACGGCTATTCGCAAGCTTCTATAATAACAGGTATTTCTATAATATAAAAACCTGTCAAGGGATCTCTTGACCAAGTGTGTTAAACATGTTTCAGTCAATCGTCTAATGTTTAAAAGGGAACAGTGGACAAATAACTATATATACTATATATAGGTAGGTACTATAAATAATATATAAATAATATATAAATAAGATATAAATAAGCTATACATAATATTTAAATAATAAATAATTACATATTTAGTATAATTATTGTTTATAATTACATCATCAAGCCAGGTCCTTTATATGGTAGACAGAGGCACCAAATGCCAATTATCTCTACCTTTAGAGTCCTGTCGTTCTTCTTCCACATTCACCACTCTGTATATACACACAAGCCGGTTTCAGAGCCTTCCAACTCCCCCATCAGTCAGAACTGTACCTATTTGGTTGAGACAAGCAAGCCTTTTTTCCCTTCTTGTCTGTCTCTATCAACATTGATATTTTGTTCGATATACATATATGTGTGTATATAAAGGGCACAGTAAAGTAGCATTATATACCTAGTACTTCACACCTCGGTCTGCTGGAAGAAATTCCTTAAGGAATATATAGATGACTGTTCAACGTCTAGTTAGTCTTGTGGCTGTAAGTGTGACCGATGAGCAAGAGGTCTTCAATCCCCTGATCAGACACACTAATATTGGGTTATCTAAATTAAAATTCTCAGTAGTAACTCGCAGTACGAATATTTACCCGGTGTAAGGCAATAGACCCGCCCTCTTCATGGCACGTATAACATACGTGTAACATGAGACGTGGGAGTTCTTAATACTGCCTATTCGTTCAGGAATATATATGCAAAATATTATGCTAAATTTTTTGTACACAAAAATATTTAATGTATAGAGAAATATGAAAATTATTATGTTATGATTGTCTGCTACTCTGTGGCGAGCGATCGTTTATGAGTGACCAATAAGTCGCGTTAAGGGGTCACTTGACGCATCGTACGTGGACCGCATGCCCGAGTCGATGCCCCCGATACCAACAGGGATTGCTCGACACCTAGCTACGTTAGTCCGCATACATCATACGTGAATGAATGAAATACACTATCTTTGCGATTTCATTCGTTCGCGTCATTGATGTAATTAAACGTCAAATAGCAGAGACAAGGGTGTAAAGATTATATAATATGTATATACTTGAAGGGTATAATATATAATGGTGTATTATGTGGTAGTTTTTAATGAGTAAAACCTTTTATTGAATGTAAATATGCAATAAGTAAAATAATCTTAATTATTTGTTTTAGTTTTTTGTTTAAACAGAGCAGTAGGTATTTTAACGCTCATTAAATGAAAAATACAATTTCACAGTCATTATAATCTCACAGGTAAAAAGAATGATGCATGCACACCTCGTACGCATCAGCACATCAAACTCCTAAGCAACAATTTTCACGATTCACGTGCAACCAAAACAAAAATTTTAATAACAGGTTACCGACTCACTCCGTCTTTCGGATCGATCCAATAGTAATCATTCGATCATATAATGGCTTCACTTAATATTCCATTTTGGAAAATATTTGAATCGTCATGCTCGTTCTATTCCTTTGTACCGGGACCAATACGGCTGCCGTTGAATGCCTATCTGATTTTAAATTTGGAAGGCGATCGATTCGAACGTTCGATTCGTGTTCAAATTTTAACTTAATTGTAATTGCCGCTTGCATGTAGTTGTGTAGTATTAATGTCTTTTTACCTTCTCATTTATCGTTAATTGAGTGACAAAACCGCTTCATAACGAATAAAGTTATTAAAAACACTATCTTTTTTATACCAAAACTATTTTAAATTAACAGCTTTTTCAAAACAATTTTATTAAATACGTGAAAAAGATTGACGGTACTTACAGAATAAGGTACATAGAATTATTATATGACAACAAAACTTTATGTTTAATTTTAAGTTGGACACTACCCTTTGCTCGTTATCCGCAGACATATCTCAGCATACTCTAGTGGTGTAGAGGCTACTCTACACTATCAACGGTCTTAATATTCATTTCGTAATGTAACTAAAACCAACACTCATGTTATAATGTATGTATTCAATTGTAATGCAATTCCCTCGTCAACAGTACTTACCTCTTGAGCAAAATGACGCTCTAGGGAATCATTGGTGTCAACGCAACGCTTGGAGCAATAACATTTTATCTTTCATAAATCTGAGTTCACGCCGGATAACAAAATAACCTAACCTAAAAAACTGCGTTTTAACTGCAGTTATATTTTAAACAATAAAGTCATTATTGACCTCCAACAAAATCACCAGTAATTGACTGCATTGGACTGCAGAAAAGACAATGATAATTTTTTTTTCTTTATTAACGGTATAAAATACATTAGCAATTTCTTTAACATGCAATAAGTTATATTAACTTCATTACCAGCAGTGATGCCGTAATGATTAGAACTTTAGCTTTGCACTTCGGAAGCTGGGCTTCGGACCTCTACTAAATTTCGTGCATCTTAACATTAAACATCACTTGAGGTAACTGTGATAGAAAACATTGCGAGTAAAGCATCAAACCTGTAAAACGCAGATAGGCAGCGTGGCAGAAATGCCTCAAGAACTTGTGAGATAAATCTCGAATACAACATTAGAACAATAAAGTTTCACTTCAAATATTATCGATTTGAAGTCAAATGTTAATTCGAATGCAGCAAAACGATTGGATATTCACGCCAGGTCCTTTAAAGTGTGTGCAGAAAGTATCGAGTACCAAGTAATATGTTCTGTTAATAACGCTTTTTAGTTTACTGTTTCCATACATATGTTGTCTTTAATCATGCATAAGTTGTAATGTAAGTTAACTCCTCTGTTTCCAGGTATTTACGAGGCATGATGTTTAGGATTGGCGCAAAAGGAACGACGGGGCCAATGTCACGATCGCTTCCGAGAACCAGTGAGTGATTAGATCCTAATTGGAAGTGGAAACTTGGAAACGACACACACCTACTCAGATCGTTTTGTAATGTTTTGGGTATTTAAGGCTCTTTAAACGCTAATGTTTTTGTATATAGTTCCACTTCTTTTCCATTCAACATCCCACACACACCTCTCGTCTTCACCTAACTATGATTGCTTCTCATGTTGAAAAGTTTTCATAAGGTCTTTTAATCAGGATTGTCCGACTATTTTCGGCCCTGTCCGAAGTCCTTCTACATGAGCTCCCGCCGAGCGCAGTCAAGTTGTAGGAGACTACTTACATTTAACACGGGAGACTTTTTTAAAATATATTCAAACTGAATATATGTATAGTAATCAAAACAGTGATGACGGTAATATTATGGCTATTTTTACTATTTAATAATTCACAACGAAACGGTGCAATAAAATTTTCTCTTGATATTACATATTGTCACATATGTTGATTAAATTTTAAAATTTCAAATTCAGGTTTGCGACGCAGCTTCCCCATGTGTAATTTTATTACATCCCCCATCCCTCGGTTTATTTAAAAAATGGAAAGCCGGGCAACGAAAATAATTGATGACGACTGGACTCACCCCCTTCGTAATCTCATTGGGGTGCACAGATAAAGAAAGTTATTTATGAAACTGCGTGTACGGACAATATGGAATTTGAATATGTACCTACTATGTAAATATGTACATATATATCCTTACATTTTTAATTTCACTACATTTGATATTTCGTGAAGTATATCGATCGTAAATAAAAGACATGCCAACATTTTATAGCCCTTTTCATAATCTAGAACAACAACATTTACAAATAGTTTATCTCATTTTTTCAACCCATACATACTCGTATACCGATGATGGTGATGATGCATACCGACCTGATCAGTAGATAATTCAGACACATATAAACGACGTCATGGTACTCCATTGAAGGATTTCCTTGCATTTCCATCTGTTTTATTCTGCTTGTGAAATGGTGTTGTATAAAATATTTAAGAGCCGTACAGTTGGCAACACGTTTAGGCATTTGACATTCCACGCTCGATACGTTATAAGGTCGTAATTTTTCAAACGACGGCGATTCGTATAACATTAACACCTTAATTAGAACGCAGGCCTACGCGCTCACAATCGCAATCGAATGGACAACAAACAAAACGAGTACACATCGGGATTTTATAACGAGCAATTCTAGAACATACCACATCGCAATAGACGCGAGAATACCTCGAAGCGGTCGTAACGATTCTTAGCTGTGAACACAATTACATTCAACAATTGATGCTGAATGTATTGATATTAAAAACACTGTTTTTGTCTGATCGATAGTTGAAACAAAGCGACTATAATTCGTATGAAGTGACTTGCATTTAACGCATTGTCTGTTCCGTCCCGTTTGTATTCATAAAACGATGTATATAGCCGTCCATTTAAATTCTCTCCCAATACACTTTCCCAAGATAATTATTGTTAATAAACCGAACGAAGATCGTACGATAGATGTGAACGTGAACATGGACGTGGATGTAACGAGTGGAGACGTCCAATTCGAAAATGGAATTGTCGTTCGGACAACAGTTGATGAGTGTTGCCGTTTTGCGGCGTTTAGTCATTTGTTGCTAATGATCGCCATATACGGAGATGGATGAGAATTTAAAGGTGTAATCGATGGTTCTTGACTGGGAGAGAATGTTTCCATGGACGACCTTCTCACGGACACCCTGTTGCATACGACGGCATCACAAACGAAGATGTATACTTAAAATACAAGCATTGTCTGCTCTCAAACTCAACCCATAAAGACTGAAGAAATGTCCAGAGAGCAATCATCATTGCTCACTGCCAGCAAAACGCCACTTTTCAGAACTATAGCATTTCCCAATTAGTTACTCAGTTAATCAATTAATCATCCTCAACCTGTTTATCATTCTCACGTTGTGAGCAGATCTTTCAAATTGAAAAGAGTTAAGGTCATTGTTGAACACACTGACCAAGTCTTGACTGGCAGCGATCACAGACATTGGAGACCGGTATACAGAACTATTAGATATGGTGGTTTATGTACTCTCAATGTTTACCGTCACGGTTGCAACAGCTCGTATTTGATTCTTTACAATTAGTTAGTCATTGCTGTTACTACCAGTTGTCAATAAAACATTAGTCAGTATTAGTCATTGATTTATTGGTGTACCTATGAGTGTGGCTAGTATCCTGGCGACAAGATCCTGGTCGAAGTTCATAGATATAGTGCGATTTCTCAAGACTGAGACCGTACTTTTCAGTAGGTATATAGACGCCAACAAGTTGTTTCATTTGAGTTTCAGACTAAAAGGTGTGGTAGCTTCAACAAGCTATACGAGTAAGAGCAGCGGTGATATGTTCTCAGGAAAACTATATAGAAACATTTTTTATTATGTACATATTTGAAGGTCAACTGCTGCAAAGCGATACTGCTGGCATTGTCGTTTTCTGATTTAAGAGATGCCGGAAGTAGAAACATTGGGACTGTGAGGAGTGCGTCTGTGATTGTTCTTAACTTTTGGTTCTATTTTAGACATGGTTGAGAAAGTTATGGGTTACTAATAATATATAACATCTGGTTGTTGGAATGATCCTCAGTTGTTATAACACTAACAATCTGTTAGTGACCATTTGCACAAAAAGGCTGTGCTGTGGCAAAGGCAAAGGCGAGTACTGTAGTAAAAGCTCTTCCCATGGAGACGCTCCCGGCCCAAAGTTGCCTGGCGAAAATTTAAAACTTTTATTTCATCAGAATTGCAACACTGAGGTGACTAAGTTCCAAAAGTGTATGGTGGCATGAATTATTTATGAACAACTTCATACTTCCCGGCCCGGGCTCTGGCTTTCGTTACTAAAGCGGACATTTTTGGGTATAAATTCATTGAAAAACGCCTTTTATTCAGCATTAACATTATTTATGTCGAGTTCAGAGCGCTCCGAGGAAATATGATCGCATTTCTCAATTGTTTTAGAGCGAACAAAAAATCGCTGGTCGTTTTTTTTCTTTTATATATACTTAATAAACGGCGGAAAAACGTAATATTTTGTTTCGTGTTGATTTTAAATTTTATTCAATTTATACGTTAGACGTTTCTTAAATCCCTTTAATGGTATATAAAACAGAAATATTTTAACTCATTAAAAGTTTTTTTGAACAAGTTACTAAAACGCCTCGTTCATGTATGTACATATATAGAAAACTTTAATTTAAATAACCTTTAATCCAATTTATTATAGAATATAAACAGACACAATATGTTTTAAAATAAGATTACTTCTTATTGCTCCACTTAATTTTATTGGAATGGAAATAAAATTGTACTAAAAAGGCGATACACCCAGTTATAATCGAATTATACACGATCGTCTCTGGAAGACTAAAGCTGTTTCTACGAAAAAATACAACCTTTATGAATACCATATTTAGCTATGAAAAAGATACAAGAGAGCACCATTGGCCATCCGAAACCGAGTGATTGAATCGTGAGATATTTCCAAACAGTGCATTATTGAGTTGCGCCACTATCAGCGAACAGCGACACGTGATCAACAATATTATTTATAAACACAACGATTATGAAGTTCAAAAGTCTCCAAAATCGATATACGTGTATGAGTAGAAAGATAAAGGGCGAAGTAGCACATCAAGTCGGTTTTGTGTTGAAAGTTAAATACGGAGAAAGTACATAGAATACTGGAGTAAAACTACCCTGTGACATACGTTACTAGTGCTGCTGATACTTGAAGCTTAACCACATATAGACACCATGACAAACCTGTGTTTGTCATCGACACGCTAAGAAGAAGACCACATATAAAACTAAAGACAGGCGGTAATATAGCAGACGTATTATGTATATATAACAGGTTATTAAAAAAATACTTCTTTTTGTTTAATTTTTGTGTTGCTATCATCAATATTATCAACCCAAGAGCAAATAAGCAAGCAGTTGAAAAACGAAACATCTGGGTAAATAGTCTCTCGAGCCACAGCGATCAAGCATCAGATTATTTCGTTTTTATTATTAGCATACCATCAAGCCGGGTTATAACAAAGGGGTACACGGAGAACATTTTTCATACATTTATCATACATGTAATTAATCGCTACTCTTTATTAGTACGACAAGTTACAAAACAGCTCCTTTAAGAAATCTGAATTTGTTCAGCTTAACATGTCCAAGATATTACAGCAAGAATGTAAATGTAACGAGATTCTTATAAGAGCGACTTAAGAGTATTGACACTCATAAAATTCCTTCACCAAATAAAAAAAAATCTGTTAGTTTCATATACATTCTGCTACGAGTATGGCTAATAATACCATTTTGTGTCTTATTAGAGCGCATAGCGAGTATGAAGCCTAAGTGTTAGCTGTTTTTCTATTAGGATCTATCTTTAATGGATATTTAGTGAGATCCATTTCGAGACCTCACATATTACGTACACGTTAGGGTTGTCAAAAATTCCCATTTTGTGTCTTATAAAACATATTACACGTTTTATTCATTGTTTGGTACAACCCTACAACTCCGAAGTATCGAAGTGTACAGTATTAGCAATATTGTTTGGTCACAGATCAACAAAAAAAAACAGCATAAGCAACATCACATCGTATCACAAGAAAATATCAGTCGGGATTTGTATCAGATTCTAAATCAATTGAGGTTACATTTGCAAATGAAGTCTTTATTAAAAAGGTACAGAACCTCTCAAATAAATTAAAAAAGTATTAGGCCAAGATTGACTATTGTAGAACACTTTAAAACGTCCTGTGTGCCAATACTTCTCAATTTTAGTCCAAATAAAATTAATACAACACAATTGATACATGTATAACTTTTCATTAGCAATTTTCTTCGCAATACCTTGAGTTCATCATCACATCATAACATCACGCCTGTAATCCCCGAAGGGGTAGGCAGAGGAGTGTAGTAGATACACTCTCATGTTTCAGCAGTTACGTTGATGTCCCATGGAAAAGGTGGTGAGCCTATTACCCTTCACCGGGCACAGGTCCAGACTCTAAATTCTAAATTAGAAAATTAGTATCCGACCCGGGACTTGAACCCTGGACTTCCCGATCGGCAGTCGCGCTTGCAACCACTCGACCAACGAGGCACCTTGAGTTCGATTCAAATAAATGCAACATCATATTATATTCAATTAATTAATACATGTACGACCGATTTATATTCATAACCCTCTATGTACGAGCTATAAAATAATAATAGGGACCCGTAATAACGCCATACGTTATGTAAAAGGTCGAAAATATATATTTTTTCGGCCGTTAATGGACCGTTGAAACTCCTAAAACGGCATAGAAAGTGGTAATAACATATTTGATGTCATTCGAAGGTATAATTTCACTGGTACGTGATCGGGAATCAACCCTGGCTCGGAATACTGATCGCGACTCTACACCAACTCGACTCTACACCAGCACGTTCATATGACGTTTTCTATGAACACATAATGATGTTTATGAATGCGTACGCGCTTTTCGGTCGTATGCTATAGTACTATGCGTTTTCGAAAAAAAAATTTTTTCAGGAGGAAAAAAATTTTTTTTACAGAAAATTTTGAATCTACATGCTTAAGAAATGATACTTTAAGGATATTAAAGAGATAAATATAAAGTTTTACACGTTAACTTAATATGTTTGAAATGTCTTTGAAACCCGAATTCGTGTAAGAATAGTGATCTTTCTACCTTTCTCTCTTTTTTCTTTCTTTCTTTTTTCTTTCTTTCTTTTTTCTTTCTTTCTTTTTTCTTTCTTTTTCTTTTTTTCATAGATATTTAGTAGGAAATTAAATATTTTTTCTTCTCTTAAGTTTCATTTTAATTCACATTTTAATTTAATTTACACTGTTGAATTCAGATTCTGATTCAGAACGCCATCAATTAATACATTGAAATTATGTCATCCAAAATATCCACGCTTGAGTCCACTACACAGTCCTACCATACAAAGCAGGCAAACAAACCTCAATTATAAGGCCAGTAAAGTAATTCCAGTGACCATATACCATCCATTGTGAAACTGCAATAACGAACGCGTAGCCCGCATATTAAAAACCTTTGCCCGCGCTAAAGTATGAGCGAAAACGGGAAACAATCGCCCCGCCATATTTGAAATCGGCGTTTGAATATGGAACTATTTAAAATTTCGAATCCGTTGCGTTATCGCCGCGACGTGCCGCCATTTCCCGATTGTTCTTTTTTAATTCGAAATTGGAACGCACTATGACAATATCCGTTTATTAGCTTAGTTGTCCAACTTACGTGAAGTTAAATATACCGTATGTCTATAACAATAAAAGATGTTTGTGGCTAGGGTTGCGGCTGACGAAAAAGCTGGCCGTGTTAAACAGACTACGATATTTCCAAATGGTACCTAATATTAAAAATGAAGACCCAATAACGAACCCGCATTTCATATTTACAAAAAATCTCATAAATGTTGTACAGACGCACAATATGAATAGTGGACAGGATAAGCCATAAAAATTAAAATTCAACACTAAATCCGAAAGCCTGACAACCCTGTTGGTAGCATAATTTCGAGTGATAACGGTCTAGGCTCGAAAAGGACTGAACGAA
Source organism: Parelbella ahira ahira (assembly GCA_018244795.1). NCBI lineage: Eukaryota > Metazoa > Arthropoda > Insecta > Lepidoptera > Hesperiidae > Parelbella > Parelbella ahira. The sequence goes on from DWME01003676.1 coordinate 17,315, forward strand.
TGAACGACGTCATTTCATTCATTCCGCCGTAAAACGTAAAGGCGCTTCCTGTTGACAACTCTTATCGGTAAATCGAAGCACGGAAACTTATTAATAACGATTCTTTTGAATTTCATAGAATGAAGACTATGAGACAAACCAGGGACATTAGAAATAATTTTATAAAAGTGGCAAACCACGTGTATTCAGGATAACTTAACATGAAGGACTGCAGGATTAAAACCGTCATTCATAAACATTGCCATCTGGATTACATAAAAAAAAAGTATTACAACATATAGCAACTCCATATCTAACTGGAGTTTCTTTCGCCGCTTCTTCTCCATGGAGTTTCTTTCGCCGCTTCTTCTCCATAGCGAGATATCTTCCGAAGCGGTGGTAGTTTCATTTTGACGTGCAAA
>DWME01003677.1:0-17715 GCA_018244795.1 Parelbella ahira ahira
TAATACGGAGAAATAAACTCAAATCACCATTTTAACTCAAAAACTTGTCCTAACTGTGTCAAGTACATTTGGTTTGTGCGAATTTTTGATCAGTTTATTTAAACTGATTAAAATAAAATACCGTTTAGAATAGGTTTTAGAATAATTTTACACACATTATTTCCGATTATTCCTCCAATTTTATTTTATTATTATTTGAATAAACAATAACAACAGTTGTACCTATTCATTATAATGTGTTCACTGAAAGAAAAACTAAAACTAAGAAAAGCGGAAATCAAGAAAAATTATCATTTTTAATAACTGGAATATTTTTTTATTTTCATCGCGCAAATAAAAGTAACAAGAACTGGTCACAAATTGGGAGTATCACATAATTTTATTGTAATTTCAGTACATAGATATTTACCAACTCAATTTCTATAAGACGTGGCATGCGTTGTTTGATATCATACAACTACTAAATTGTTTGCATGATAAGCAACTTATGAAACTTAGGTACATAGATGCCTGCTAAGGAGTTCTCCAAGGATTACGTCGACCTTCTCGCTTGAGAAACCCAGCACTCATCAGTTCTGCGCCTTTTTGTCGGTGATTAGTCGTGCGATTGTGCAACACATGTCTAATACTTTTTGTTTTAAATATGAATATCGCAATACTTTTGTTAATGAGTAGTTTAGTTCTTGCAACACAAGATAGCGGGTATCCGGCGGGTTTCTTCGCGGACTGTAAGTTGTTTTATTGCGTACTACAATCAAATATACTTAATGCACTTTACAATATAAAAAAAATATTCAATTATTGTTTATTCCATGTTATAAAGAGTTCTTTTAAAGAGTAACTAGGTATAGTTACCTATACTTGTAATATAAGACTTCCATTGCTATTATTGTATATAGGCTATTAAGAAAACTGCGTAAGCGAGTGGCGTCCGAAGTTTTTTTTTTCAAATTGCTCCATTTATCTTATGCGTATCCTAACATGTAAAATCCTCGTATTAGAATATAATGGCAGCCTTTACGGTTCCACTGCTGGACACAGGCGTTTCTCAAAGTATGCCAAAGAGCGATCCTCGGCAGATCTCATGCAGCTGTTATTTATATTATTGTTTCAAAACAGCATAAAACAAATCAAAAGACTTCAATAACAGTAGCAAAATTAAAAAATGTGTAGGTAAATGTGTAATTTAAAAACGTGTGTTTTTCTTCGAATTAAGATTAAGACAGAAAAGACAAAAGTTCAGAATTGTAAACATAGGTAGTGAAAACCGTAAACAAAGTGAAAAACGGATATAAACGTCGTAAATACCTTTCATAAGTAATTTTACAACTAACAACATATAAACACTCGAAGCAATGTCATTAATGTGTAATTCTAGGTCCCGGAATGAACCGGAACACGACGTTGTCGAAGAAAACCAAGGCCTCGTTGTCGGTGGTGGTAATTTGGTCAACGAATACGATCTTTGGTAACAGCCAGAAAACTTGTAGACTGAGCGTCCGCGGCGCCGCCTGTGTCGCTCGCCATTTGGACTTCAAAAAGCGGAAAACAATGGTAAAGAAATTTTGAGTTTAGTTATGTATGTAGTGTAATATTATTTACTCTTTAATCGGCCTGTGGACTTTGTAGTTGGTAACCTTGACTGTTTAGCCATAGATTCCATGTACACCCAATTTATAGTTATGTAATAAGCGTTTGTGAATACATTGTACTATTAAAAGTTTTGTACGTATCTATATATTATGTTCATGTGTCAATTATATAATGAAATCTCACCCTTGTTTTTTCCTGGATAGCCCGGCAAATTTCGGCCCTTCTTCATGAGCTATCGCCGATAGTAGGAAGGTCGTTCCGACGGCGTTTAAATTATTTGCAATGGCTCTATGTAATCAAATAAGGACTTATTGGAATTTTATATGTATTACTGTACTTAACATATACATAATACACGTAGGTCATCTTTAGTATTAAATCGAATATAACAGGAATGTAACCTAACATACTATTGTTAAAACATTTATAGTTTAAAAATATATGGATTAATATATTCAGATTTTCATCAGCGGTTACCTGGACGCGTCTTTCTCTCCCCTGGTGCGCGTCATTGTCAGTCCGTACCTGAAGCAAGGCAACAACATTATTATCGTTGAGACTTTCCCGATTCTCATACGAAGCTATCCCATGTGAGTTACAACTTAGTGACTTCATTACAATCATCATCCTTATTAAACCTTTTATTTCACCGCCCGTTTGACACAGGGCCCCAGTCAGAGTGAGTAGGATTAGGACTACATTTATAGATTTATGTTCTATAATAAATAAAATTAAATCAAGTCGTCGCCGTTATTTATGTGACTGTTCATGTATTTCAATACTCAATCGCGGATGCAAATCTCGCGTATTTATTTAAATGCATTATACTTACTTACTCGTAGTACCTACCTATTGATAAAGGACAAAGCCTATAGGTAAATGTTGAGAATCTGTATGAAAGGTAATTTTGGTATCGTGTTTGGTTACATTACAAAAATATACCTCAACAATATGAGGATTGACTGCCTCGTTGGTCGAGTGGTTGCAAGCGCGACTGCCGATCGGGAGGTCCTGGGTTCAAATCCCGGGTCGGGTGCTATTGGAATTTTCTAATTTAAAATTTCCAGTAATGACTCGGAGTATGGATCAGTGCCCGGTGTATAGCAATAGGCTCACCACCTATTCCATGGGACTTAAACGTAACTGGTGAAACGTGGGGATGTAGTAGGTACACCCCTCTGCCTACCCCTTCGAGGATTACAGGCGTGATATTACTTTTTTTTTATTAGTAACATTACATTGTATATCTTATGTATCATTTGTTAGCTCTGTATCATAAAAACAATTACTTTACTACTTTCTGCTTCTAATTCTTTGACTTTTTTATGATTCTACCTTTAATACGGTATTTTCTTCTAACCGCTATAAGCCTGACCGTTTGGAGACAAATATGTAAATGTAAATATTAAACCATAACAGCAATGCGATAAACAAAGTAAATATCTGTGCAAAATCAAAATAATTGAAATTAAACCGACACGTTATCCCAAATTCGAATAATAACATTTTCGTTTATGATACGCGTAAACCGTTGACGGATTATTTTTAATCGAATCCGTATAAATACGAATACGGGTAATTCGTTTTCAACAATCAATCTCACGCCAATTCGGAAATACGTTTGAAAATTCAATATAATAATTGTAACATTACCAGGTAAATCGAAAATTTATAAAATGAAAATACGTAATATATTGACTGCCTCGTTGGTCGAGTGGTTGCAAGCGCGATTGCCGATCGGAAGGTCCTGAGTTCAAATCCCGGGTCGAGTGCTGTTAGATTTTTATAATTTGGAGTTTCTAGTAGTGACTCGGAGTCTAGAAATGTGCCAGGAGTATGACAATAGGCTCTCCACTTATTCCATGTGACTTAAACGTAACTGTTGAAACGTGGGAGTGTACTACACTCCTCTGCCTACCCCTGCGGGGATTACAGGGATGGTTTTACGAAAGTACAACGGATATAACAGATACTTTGAATCTTTAGGAATACTCTATTCGATGTTATTAAGCAATAACCAACGCCCAAGCCCGCGAAGCTTTTTCGCTGTATCAGTTTATGATAATTATATTCTTGATGTACTCATTGTATCGGCCTTTACTTAGAATGGTCACTTTAGGCGCTGTAATTTTCAAATGAAATGAACAGTTTAGAACGAACATAAAAAGTTAATGTTAATAAAGTTTTATATGTAAGTTTATAAGTAACAACGATTTTTAGAAAATTAAATTGTCTTAGAGCATAAAATTTCTAGAGTAGCCTTTAGCGCAAATTGTGTTGAAGTTCAACGGAATGGAAGCTATGGTAGGGCATTTTGTAATACGAGTTTTCTCTCTGATTTTCTCTACACGTTGATTGTTAAAAATATTACAGATACAGTCGCCTTTCGAGGTACCAGCATACCAAGTCCGTGTCGTAAGAGGCGATCAAATCCAGCGCCGGCAGGTCGCGATATGACACAAATTCTTTAAAGTCCTGGTCGCCTGCGGGCAGCAGCGTACGGTACGAGAAGTACCCTACGAACCCCAACCCACATGCTCAGTGTGGGATAGGCAAAAACCCCTCAAAGGCGGCCGATGACCAACAGTAGAGCTTAGACTGATGATGACGATGATAATAGGTAAATTGAAATTTATAGGAATAAGACAAAATCGAAGGATAATATTTAAGAAGAACTACAATCACAGAAATACTTAAGAGCTACTGCGGAATCTAGCGGTTGGAAACATCTAGAAAGCTAGAGACAACTACCACAAGTTATGTGCAACTGACTAATTATTACTTATTATGATCAGTCTTCTGTTATCGACATTAGTGGCGCGTTTTCTTAAGCTTTGCCATGCAATTTTCCTCAGGCCTATCAACCGTGTTTAATTTTTACCTAAACTTCACCAATTTAATATATTATATATATGTTATACGGAATAAATAATTACTTACTATGTACAAAGTTACTTGTTATATTTGTAAATGAAACACTTCAATAATTATTAATTGATATATTGTCGAGTAACACCATTCGAGTTGACAGCTAGCTTTTTTCCAACCACGTGACATCCATCACTTTTTATATTTTTCTTAAAAGTGGCGTTCTCACACTCTCAGTATTAATAATTGGAAAAAACTTTTAACATTATTCTTGGATGTATACCCAGACTAAACAACCTATGTATATTCCGATAGTCAGACAATTCAATTTTATTTATATATATGGAAAATACAACACATCACATCAAGGGCGCTGCAGGACTACGAAGATATCTAAGTTCTTAACACAGTTAATTTAGTTCGACCAAGTTCGGCGTCCCATGGCAGGAGTGGCAAGTCAATACCCAATTAAAGTTAGTACGAACCTTTCAAGGATCGTCTTATTGATGGTTGACACTTTGGCCCTTGAAACATAATTATATGACTCTTGTGACTATTATTTATAAGGCGTCAATAGCAGCTATTGACTGTCTTGATATTTTATACAATTTACTGTATACGCTTTAGTGTCTAGTCTCCGAAATTGGCGTGCATGTATGAAAAGTGACAAACGTAGAAAACGCACGCAGAGTCTGCAAGGATAACGATATTTGGCACTCGCTGCTCTCTGGCTACCCCCTAAGGATCTGGCGTGACGTATATATAAAAAAGGAGCTATTTCAATATTTTTCTATACATAATTCTTTAAAAATGTACATTGCAGTAATATGCAAATAATGAAAATATCTTAGATATTTTACTATAAAAGCTAAGAAATAACTTGTAACAATACATTACTTTAAATGTCGGAATATTAAAACCCAGTGAAAACGACAAAATCACTTCGCCATTATCAAAGATCAATAAAGTTGAATAAAAGCCAACAGCTATACAAAAAAGTTTTGTAATCTAAAACTCTTTTCAAACGTTCAATATTTTCTTACCAGACTTCAACTGCCATTTTAATTCTTTTGCCAGAAACCTTTTTCTTTAGGCTATTTCCATTAAAAATAAACCTAACTTTTGAACATTGCAGACAAACACAGGTGTATAAATTCTTCGCTGTATGTATTTGCTTTTGCCGGGAGGATGATTTTGATTCAAATGAAAGGATGAAAGTCGAAAGCTTAAAATTGTTTTTGAGTAGTTAACGGGCAGAAAGATATTGTTACCCAAATACATTTTCACATTTTGTGTAGAGTTGCGTCTACGGGTACGAAGATACGGCGGGGTTATTATGGCGCTAGGACGCGTGTAACCAAACAGACTATGCTCTAGAACAGTGGGTCTGTCATAGAAATGTTTCGATTTCAATCAATAGGCAAAAAAAAATATTTGTTTCATATAGTGGATCATATCTTAGTGTCCGAAGTAGGTAAACCAAAGATCTATATCATATATCTATATTAATACGTTGACAGAAATACGTGTCACTACAACTTTTTAATGATGTAGCGCGCACAGAAGCGAGGCGTACCTATATCTGTAGTCTTTGACATAAGAACTCCATACCTGGGCGTATATCTGTAGTCTTTGCCATAAAAAACCCTAATAACGTTCAAACAAGATGAGCCGATGATTATAATTATTATGAACGTTCAAACTGAAAAATTTTATGAATTATGATCGAATTTTAATCGCTACTGAACCACTAATATGTTATTATTAGGTCTTACAAGATAATGATGTATCTGTACATTGTGTCATACACATCTAATATAGCCATTCGAAATATATAAGCAAACAAACGGTTTTCAAATGATAAATACCTACGTACCTACTTAGGCTATTAATAAAAGGCCTTTTAGTATTTTGGAAGAATAGAATATAAAAAAATCTTAAGCACTAAAGCACATAAATGTCTCAGTTGAAATGCCAGAAGCGAAAACTTTAATACTGTTGATTTACTCGTCGTCATATTTCTGTTCGCCTTTCTTTTTCGTAAGTAGAAATAATATAAAAATATATTAAAAGTTTTTAAACAAAAGGTTTTATGCCGCGCTTACTTACTCGCAGGTCCTAAAGACTGACTATTATTTTAATTGTTTCCATACATCCGACATTTTGAGACAGTTTAAGATAACTTTTATTACTTAAAATGAATAGAAAATATTTCAAGAGATGTCGTTGTTAAATCAACTATAAATCAAATAACTAAAATAATGTTTATAAATGTATCTAAAGTAACATTTAGGAATATGTTGATATAATATTTTCTTTGGGGAAATGAAAAGCTACGCTACCCAAGATGACAAAATTATTGTTCTTAAATATTAGATGCCAATGAACACAAAGGCTGAATGGAGGTTATCTAAATTGCTTGAGCACCGACCCAAAATTAATGTGTAATCGGAAGATCTATTGTACTCATAATTGTATGTCATTGGTCAAATATAAACTGTATTCGTAGTTTTGCTTTCATGCGGAGAACGAGGCTCGTAGATAATAGTACAGATTAAGGGAACCCTAATACATATTTTACACATATCCCATAACTTACCTTTTGTTTGCTTACCTGCTTTGTTATCTAGCAAATTTATCGTTATCTAGCTTTGGTGTCTTATATGTATATAGAAAATTAACAAACGTTATAAGAATTGCTTAATACTAATCCGTGTAATGTACATCTAGACTTATTTCTCCGCTTCACTTGGAAGCTTGTTACAGATTTCCATGGACTATGGTAATTGCTTATTCCCTGACAATCAGCTACTTTTGTCCAATAAAAAAATACCACTTGTCTTATAACCGAAGAAGATCAACTTACTTAAATTCCGTTCAAATTACGTAAATAGATAACGGTGTCACGTTTCATTTTAAGAAATCACACTGAAACCAAAAATTAAGATAAAATGCAAATTAAAACTACCACAAAAAGTAATTTCGTTTTTTATGGAGCGATTTATCTATGGTAACCTTAAAATTAAAATACTCAACTTTATAAATACTAAAAATTAATTCTTAATCATTTGATAAAATTCCTAGCAATCTGAAAAACTAACTTATAAAAAGCATAAGCGAGTCCGAAAGTATTCAAAAGACAATTAAGTGGCAAATAAAATTTGTGACAGTTTTATTCAGTTCTGTTCTAAGTGAACGCACTTATTCTCAAAGAAACTTAATTCATTCAAAGTTTGCCCATTCTTTACTATTATGATAGGGTGGCTTTAAAAAACAGACACTTTTACGAGAAAAGTAATGAGTTTTCATATTTCCCTTTGTTGAAGAATTGCAGTAGCTGGTAGATTTCGATACAATTTTTCTCCTTATAATTTTGCTCCATGAAGGTACACGATATCATTTTAACATTAACAATCTTATCCTTCAGCCATTTATAATATATTCCTCGCACTTTTTCGCGGATTTGTTTCCATCTTAATCTTTTAAAACATCTCTATTTCTTATGGAAAAATTTATTTGTTGTTTAACGAAATACAGGGCAATGTATTTATTTAACATGAAACACGTCGTTGAAATTGATATAGTAAATCAAAAAGAAATCTAAAAAATTGTACTTACGGATTATAATTTTTTTTAACATGTATATACTTTAAAATAAAACGTGCACGTGAATTCTTCTTCCCATTAACGTAAAACACCACAAACCATTGAACTGTATAATGTCTATAATTCCTGAAAAAAATTAAGGGTTCAGTAATAGCCAAGCTGTAATTCCTTGATATTTTGGAAGAGTAAAAAAATATTCCGAAGAGAAGAGCAAACAACATTTTTTGTTAAGTGCCTTCTCACGCCGCACTTTTACTCTTGTTTCGTCATTTTACTCTAAACGAGATGAAATAACAATAAAGCCTCAGACGGGCGGTATTTGCACAAAATATGTCGGTTACGTTGAGCCATTAAATCATTAAAATATAAAAATGCTGTCTGTATGTTTGTACGTTTGAAGATTTTTAATAACAAGTTTGTATGGGTCAATTTTATTAGATTGTTTCTAATTAAATCCGCTGCTGAATAAAATTTTTCATCAGAAAGCCGTAACAATACCTATTGAATAAGAGATAGGTACCTTATAATAAAGTAGAAAAACAATCCATTATTGGTTTTAAGGTTTCTTCCCAAAAACTCGTCTCAAAATTTGCAAATAAGGTAGTTCATGGAAAATACGAGGTAACAATCTCATCTAAGCTGTATCATGTAAACCCTGACCTAACATCTGCTTTTGATATTTAAGTCAAAAATAAAAATAGGCGTAAATAATGTATAATTTGATATCAATGTTATGAGATACGAAACAATATCGTACTCTTCTTATTGTTAAGCACAGAAACCGTCGTGAACGTAAGCTTTACAAAACACGTGAACCGTTTTCACCGCAACACCTAATCCCATATGAAATTTTTGTTTGTCGTGTAAAATATGTACTAACGTAATCTTCTAAATGTTTACGTATATTCCGTAAATTGATCTTTGTTTAAATATATGAACACCTTATTGTGACACATTTTAATAAAGTTGTAACGGTGGGCAAACTTAATAAAGGCATTGTCTGCCAGTCAGCTTTAGGCGGATCAAGAAAGTATCTTCTAAACAGATATGACACAATACTTCATAAATTACTTTGAAAACAATACTTATACTACTTAAAATATCTTTCGTTTTTCTACTATGATTCTTATATTCTTTGATATCTTATCACATCATATCAGTCTTTCAGCTTACTGCTTAACATGGATCTCGGACATAGCGCCATTGCGCCCTGTTACCGGCTTACCGGGTCCAATTTCTACCTAGAGCCTTTAGCGGATCGTTATCCCAACCTCAACAGGTTTACTAGACCGGTTACTAATTCTTCAGTGTCTAATCCTTTGAGTTACGTCGCTGACTTCGTTCTCTGTTAAATAGTTACATTTCTGATCCTTCAGAGAAATTCTGTGTGTTAATCATGTGTGTGTGTGTGTTCTCAGTGTTAATGTTTCAGCTCCGTATGTCATGACCGGTAAGAGGCACTGACTAAAGACTTAGGTTTTTGAATACTGTGGCATAGTGGACGAAATGTTAAACACACGCTGCCCGACACAGTTGAATCCTCTTCTTGGTCTTCCCAAAATTATTTCTATTTTAACAGTCTTACACAAAAAAAGCAATGTCTTAAACAGAAAAAAATATTAAGCTAATACACAATTACCTTTTTTCACCTTCAACCTGTCATAGTCAAGAACCCAAGTTATATCTTTCCTTTACAATAATTTTTATTTTATTCAGTTTGTATTCATTTTTTGGGTCACTGGACTATGTGATGGACAATGCGGACGACTTTTAAACTCAAGCATTTTCTCGGTCTCTTTAATAACGTATGTTTATTTAGAATATCGAATAAGACGAGCTCAAAACTTTACATGCAGTGGAAATCTGGTCTGTTTTATCTAACTTAAAACTTTTAAACCCGATATATATACTAATAACGAAGCAATATCTCAAAATAAATCATTTATGTAAAGAAACTTGATATTTCACAATCAAATAAAGATTTATAAGAGCACGCATTAGTATGCAAGCTCGGTTGTAAGTTAGAAAAAAATATTTGCAATTACTACGACTGCATCTATAAAATACTAACTTCATGTTGTGTTGATATAATATAACAAATTTATGACAGCGTTCAAAGATTAAGCATCGCAAATAGTGAATTACGGCGAGCATAAAGTGTTCCCATGTACAAGTGACTCCCTTTACGCTCTCAAGCTACATAAAACCTCACTTTATTACTGTTTTACTGAGCAATACATCTGATATTATGTCATGATACGTGTAAGAGCCTAAGGTGCGCAAGTATCATCGTAAAAAAACTGACACAGGCAATATTGTTTTCAATCTTTCTCGGCTGTCACGTTTATCTTCACATTGAATTTATACCTGACTATTCGAAGTTCAAACTTTGAAATTAGAAAACGAACATGTTTTTTTTTATGTTAAAAATACTCAAGCGATAAAACGAACGATAGAACGTTACTATGGCAATCAATTATTTGAACAATAATTTAGACAATGCTAAGTAAACCGCAGTGACTTGTTGATCAATTACCAACTGTTGGAATGTAGTAAAATTCCCATTTCGACGTCGAAGTGCTCCCACATCCCGTTGGATTACACGCCGCCTAGAAAGTTTGCCGAGAGCTTTACGTTCAAATTTTGTTTCCAGTATACTAACAGAACTAATATAATAAGCGTAGTTTCACGTGGGGGTTTAACCGCACAGTGTCAAAATTTACTTCGGGACAGGGTACTTTAATATTATGACGGCATTTGTCTATAGTGTAAGCTTCATCGCCCGAAAAGTTTTTGCAATATTTCGGAGTAAAGTCGACGCAAATGCACTAAATTGTACAGTTATGAATAAACCCTGAACTACTTTATACGTAGATTCAAGATAAGTGCATATTAAACTTTAACGCTAAGTACGTTATCGCATCGCTTATTATTTGTGAATAGAATTATACAACAGGTCTTTTTAACCTGATTTGGAACTTTAAAAAAATCTTGACATTCCCTAAAAACAATTGACAACTCATTTCTTAACCCAACAAAAACTGAACGAGTAAAAGATAACTTTTTAGAAATTAAAAAAGGTCCTATATCAGTTTCTAAAGGGTTTTCATGGCCAAATCCTGTGCCTTATTACGGGACAGTTGTTTTCCCAAGAAAGTTTATTCGTTAAGCTTCTACCAACTGGACCGAAATTAGTTTGGTAAGTGTCGCTGTTTGTCGAAGAACAGGACTGATTACGACCACATAACATGTCGAAATAGATGAAATTAGTCTTCAAGATAGTTATCTTCTTTTATGTTTTGCCTAGGTTAGAGTAGATAACGTAGAATGAGAGTCAGAGGATTCAGTAAATTGGTAAAACTGTACACAAAACACCTATTTCTCCCCGAAAATGTGAATTAGGAATCGGGATGAAATAGTACCTATTCTTGTGACATATGACATAGAATATATGAGTGAGAGATAAATTGCTGATACAAGATACGTCTATCATAACAAACACGATAGCCAGAACTGATACTCTCAGTAATGATCTATATGACACAACGGACGTATTTCATCCCCAATAACGACATGAATAAGGAACTAATATTCTATTGTAAATATACTCGAAGATGTTTATAAATTTATATGTAAACTCTTCGTATACAAAAATATAGGAGATAATACCAGAAAATGTATTATTATTAAATTAAACCCTGATATATTTACGATCTGAGATCTATTTACTACTCATTCACTTTGTAAACGTACACTACACAATATAAATTTTAATAATATGAACTTTTTTCAACTCTCACGAATTTGGTGTTACCTCGAAACTAGGTGTTTATGCCGTCATATTCTACACAGGGCTGGATTTAATGAGAAATATCAAAGTTAGTTCAAAGCGGCTATGACACTGATAGTTGTTACTGTGATATACGAGTACATAAGTAGCTTAGCAGCGTTGATAGGTTACATTCTCGTAGATTCGATTTGTACTGTTTTATAAGATTATATAAAAATATTTATAAGGCTATATTTATAATATAACATCCATTTATTACGTCCTAGTATTGGCCGAGACGTCAATTCTTTTAAATAACAAACTTCTATAAGGAAAAAGAGTAAGAACTCTTGCGTACCAGCCACAGCGCATAAGAACATTTTAATTGCTCTTCATACGAACTTAAAAAGTTTTTTAATAATCCGAGATACAGGCTCTCGAAGTTTTAAATACTATGTGGGCGTAAGAAAGACAATCCTGAACTAGCTTATTTTTGTATAGCTGGTTCCGTATAAGCAATGCAGTTACGAAAAGTTCTGAAGTAACTAGATTTTTCAATGTTATCCCCATGTTTCTTTATAGATATAACAAAACTTCATCCTACATTCGACCAATACGTTATTTATACATACATCTAAACGTTTATCAGAAATCATCCAATCTAACGCTATATACGATATGAAACTCCCCCTTGAACTCGTATCTGCTTAAACGGGAAAAGGGAAGAACAAAATTTCAGGTATAAGGATTTTATCTAACTTAAGCCACATTTATAGCCTTAGATCGGCGAATTTACATAAAACATACATTAATTGTACACTTAATCCTAGCTCAGCAATCATCGGGCTAATCGATGAAAACCGTTACCAAAGTTCTCTATGCAAATTCTGACATCGGAGATCACAGACGGACAAACAGGCGTGACAAGACGACTTTGAAATATACAATGTTTGGATTACATGAGTCGTATTCTGCAGTTAAATAAAACATTTATAAGTATAACCCATATATGATAAAATAATTCATTTTCGCTTGTTTATTAATCCAAAGTATAACAAAATAATGGAAATAACATAATTGGCTCTTTGTTTTAGCGAATATAGAATTTTATTTAGGAAATTAAGAACAGTTCGTGTAACACTTTATTGCGGACCACTTAAGAGAATATACAATTAACAAGAGAAACATGAGAGCCAAGAACATACGATAGGCAGTGTTATCCTTGAAAGGCATCTTTGCCAGACGATCTGAGATATTTCAAACGCTAGGGAGGAAAAAGGTGCGTAGGTATAACAAAATGATTTGTGTAGATCTAACGCTAATATTTTTGGTAGGTGACTTTTTCACAAGCAGTCCGATGATTAAAAAGCATTTAATAAGCATTGTCGTGGTGTAAGTTAATTTTATAGACTTTATTCAAACCTTTTAAATTTCAGGGCTATATTTTTGTTATTTCAAATAATATATTTACCAATTTACAATCTTAAAGGAAAGTACGATAAAAAGCTTACTCAGAGAAAACTTAACTTCTTTATGGAGGCTGTTTTGGTCACTTCACAGATTAGGGGAGACGATCTACTGAAAAGACAAATACTAAAACTGTTTGAAAACATTTTTATTTGAAACGACTTAATAGTAGGTATTATAAGCTCAATTCGTATTTTATATAGTTGATTAATATTTACATTACCAACCCAATTTTGTGTTTCACATTTGTATATATATAATTAAACCTATCGTTAAGCAAATATATTACACTCCACAAGCGTACCGTGAATAGTGTTCAAATAATATGACGCAACCTTAATTAAACAATATGCGAGCACCCAGATAGTACCCACATATTTACGTATACAGACTGATTAATTCGACGAATGCGTGTGTACTCGTCTTGGTTTGCATAATAGCATTACGCGGGAGCTTTTGGAATCCGAGCTATTTCGAAATGGTTAGCGGAGCCCATGTGAAGCTAGCTGAGCCCCGTAGCTCGTCTTAATAAAGCCGCCCACCTTCCATTAACGCGTTTATGTGAAAACCATTAAGTTTTACGGTTTGACTACGCACTGCCTTTGCTGGCTTGGGGATTACGTTCCACGCATCAACAGACTTTACTATTTGAGGAAAATAAAGCAACCTGGCTTTATTTTTTATGCCAGCTTTAAGGCGGAATTGTGATTATTTTAAATTAAATCCGGCTATGCGTAAAACTCATTCTGTATAAGAGCTTTTTATATTCATAATAATATTTTAAATGAAAGTTACTGTTTTTATTTTGTATATTAACTGCGAATCCTATTAAACGAGGTTGCGACCAAAAAGCACTTAAGATTAGGTCTCTCTTTACGACATCCAGGTATTTCAATATAAAATATTCTGGCTGTAGAGAATATTCTTGGAATACTTATACATAGTAATAGAAAATGTCCGCCAGACCGTATATACCTATATTCGTTTTTGTAACGAGACGTTTCCAGTTTGTGCCCCGTAAATGAATAAGTATTACAACGGTATTTAATTTTTATGCAGCAGCAAACATAGCTTACTGTTTTCAATTTCTGCTCGACTGCCGGAGAAACGCAGCAGGAACTGGTACATCAAAACGTATGTAGTTTACGTTTTTACCAATTCCTGTTGTGTTTCTCCTTCATTCCGCAGCTTCCTACCTATCAATGAGGCGCATTCCATTTCACGTGGGCTTATTTTCCATCAGAAACTACCTTGGAGGATAGTAAACGAGCATACAGAAGTCGATAGACGTTACCGCCCGGTCAAATGCAATCGATCTCGAATAGGACTATAGCAATTGTACTGTAAATCAGTTTGGTTAATATATCGATACTTTTCATTCCTAAACACAAGTTTTTTTAATTACTATTGTTTTGCTGTAGAAATATTGCACAAAACCTATATTCGTACTCGTACATACATGAACCACGAAAACACCACATTGCAACAATTGTTAGCTTTGTCATGGCCACATTATCGCCGTTGTTACATAAATGTATTCAAAATTAACGTGCCGCTATATTTGGCTATGCGTAGCTTAGCGCAAAACCGCCCATGAATTTACAAGACCGACGCCGAAATTTAACCCGTGGGTACCTAGTTCCCACACATACAGGATCATACAATACTTACATCCTTTTAACTCTGTACAATACACGCCCAATTCTTATCTAAATTGTAACAGAGATGTTGCCCCAGACTCGAACAATAGAAGGCTATCGGTATCATTGCTACAGTTATTCATAAGACTTAGCTCGTTTCTTGCAAAGTATTGCCAGTATTAATTCCCCAGTCACAACATAAAGGTCTTTCGTACACTTTTAATTTGTTTTATGAATTGTTCTTATTAATTATTTTAAAAATCTCGTACATGCTATAGAGAGGAGTACTTCTAGTACTGCGTAGGTACTGCGTTCATCAACTGCAATCAAAACTGAATCTAACAATATGAATCAGTAAATCAAAGCAATATAAATATACATACATACGAGTACATATTATTATGTACGTATAAAACACATTTTGGAACGGAGCCGCGGAGGTTGATTTTTCCTTACGTACCTACACATGTACTGTCATCAACGTTTTATTCGACACTATAAGTACACTTACTTAGGTCATTGCGAACAGACCTACCCTGAGCAGTGTAACATTATTCAATTGCTGACAACCCAGAATACAATGTGAAACGTATGTAAATCAAAATGAATTAGAATTCTTTTGAATTTTATAGTAAAATTACTTTTCTTCAATAAATATAAAACAAACGTATTATTGGACTTGCTAATAAAAACAAATGAGCCAAATTTCGTGGGTTTTATGTACATATTGTATGTATTTAGGTACTACGTAGGCAGTTACGGACGGAGTTCTGGTAGTAGGCCAATTATTTATCATCGTGGTATCATCGATCTCTCAACATATGTAAATCCTATTATATAGGAACTATAAACATACATATTCCCGTTATAATGTTGACATCTGTTCCCGGTACGCTTCCAAAATTTTCAATAAATCCAAACGGATGGCGGGGCTTGGCAAGCGGCTCAGTCGTCGCAGGCTGATAACCGGAGGCACTCTACGATAATCCTTGCTGCTACCGCATATGCCTTTCCCTCCAACAATAACTGTATACATGCATTGCCAACGATCTTCAATTTTCTAGTTAAGTTAAACTGTTATCATAAGTGTTAGCCAACTGTTAGCCAACCCATATAAGAAAACCCATTTGTAGAGGAAAATTTTATATGAGGATTTGCTTCATTTACATATTTATTCCAGTTCTAAATGAAGATTATACTGTTGATTTGGATTTTTCTTTAACTGAGTACTTTTCCCGTCGCTTTTAGTTAACCAAATGCATTGAAACGCTGAAAGCTAATCCTCCAGCGTTTACTTTCAGAGTAGATTAAAAGAAAACGCCACACAAAGAGGATTAACGCCAGACTTTCTACGCCAGTCTTTTCCAGTTAATTCAGTGGAATCGTCATGCTTCTCTTACGTAAATGTTACTTTTTTATTTATAAATATATTTGCAGTAATAGAGGTTAACCTTATTTAAAGGTCACCAGAAGTTATGTGGTATTTTACTAAAAATATTCTAACATTAATTCCGTTTTCAATATCAAACTATAGATTTTTTACGTCGTGCAAGAAACAAATATGATATTTCTTATCAAAAACAAATTGCAATTTTTTGTAATTAATATCGTTCGAAATTTAAATGCACACGAGTACCTATGCGGCTAGGGCTGCCTAAGTTTTACTTTGGCATAAGTATCTGGTATAATATGGCACAGATACATCTACGAGAAAATATTAAACTGAACCTCTTGTGAGTCTACGTGTAGCCATCACATCTATAAGATCAAAATGCATTATGCTAGTGCCACTGATTTTATTATTATTCCTAAGATTTTGAGAACCCTATACAAAAGCTGTAAACAACTGTTGCTTGCTTGCTTAATTAACGTAACTAATCTAATATAATTAACTTTATGGTACCTAATATAATTATGTACCGGCTTTAATTAAATAGTAAAATAGTTAAATTTTATTTACAAATTCTCCTAACAATGTCATAAAACCAAATACATTGCACTACTTACATAAGGGTTTTTCTACTGGTTACAAGAGCGACTGTTAAACTAGAGATCCTGAGTTCGATCCCTGGGTCAGGAGCAGCACGGAGTCTGAATTTGTGACCGATGTAGGGCAATACGATCGCCTCCTTTTCGAGGCGACATAAAGTGGTGAAAAATTGGTAAATTCGCCCATCTGGCTTCCCCTTCGAGGAAATACAGGCGTGCAAATGTTTTGTAACTGTGTAAGATATTAAGTACTTACAAGAACGTGAATCGTCTTTTATCATACAAGCGAACTACTTATAATGGGACATATCCACTCCACCTGTGTCTGTATAAGATATTCGCAATAAATTTTACAAAGCAACTTCACATAAATTTGCCACAAGGACACTTGACACCTACATTACGGTCTGTTGAACCCACAACGTCTAATTTATGAGACCGAACAACATTCTAGAAAATAAGCTCTCACCTTAAGACATGCAAAGATATGGGATATACCTAAGTATCTTTATTATGCGCAATTAATTAACTTGGTTATTGTATTCTTATTTCAAATTAGAATCGTCTTTAACTCGAGGGATAATTATATGATATGCGCAATACTGTTAATGGCTAAGTACATTTTTCAAAAAATCTTTATGACGATCGCAGTGTAAGAAATTGTGTGAGAAATAATGATAGATACACAAGAGTTTGTTTTATGTCTTGATGAATATCAAAGAAGTGTCAATTTTTTTATTTCAATATTATATTATGTTTAACAGCTGTATTATCTACATAGCC
>DWME01003678.1:0-17714 GCA_018244795.1 Parelbella ahira ahira
ACCTTGATTTACTTACTGGTAGCATTCCTATGCGTATACCTACCTTACCTATACCTAATAAATTCGATTTTCATAAAACCTTAACCAAGTGTAGCTGTAGGTGAATAGCACCGAGCGCCAAATGTGATGCAAAGTAGATTGATAAAAATACAAAGTTAGAAGAAACATTACGGAACCGCGTGACATCGTTAAATGGGTATTTCACATTGTAAACAAATATATGGTTTATATTTACATAAAAGTATCGTTAATCTTTCATCTCTTGCGACTAAAGCATCGGACAACTTTTAGTATTGACACATTTCCGCCTTTTCGCTTGGTCCCTTTTGAAGTTTTTTTGCCTCTTTTGCTGACCATTACCACTGTCAGTGTGCCGAACGCCGTAGATCTATTACCTTATTTCTGCACTTAGTCAAGGATAAAAGCTTGTTCTTTAATGTACATTTCGTTTGCTACTTAAAACAATTCAGTCTTAAGTGGAAGCGAAAAGAGAATTTTAGCGATCACGCCTTTCTCTTTAAGAACGTAACCTATTTCGGAATGGACTTTCAGCATATACATCTGAATGGTTATCTATTAATATTACTAGATTTATGTTGTTATATATTACAAACGTTATCATCGGTGTCATCATCGACCCTTTTCTCACTATTGGACGTGGATCTTCTCTCATCATGACATAACATTACATTTCATAAAGCAGCATTCAATGTAATAATAAAAAAACGCGCATAATTCTGTAAAAATAGTGTCTGAACCGTAGACCCTAGAGTGCCGGATTAAATGTTAAAACAATGTAACATGAATAGTAGTGAGGAATAGTCGTATGTTCCTTGTATAAAGAAAAATTTCAAGCGCCTAATACCTCGTATTCAATTCTTTTATTATCTACGTATATTGTATATCCGGTCGTATCGCTGGAGAATAAACCTTTAAAATTAGGGTAAGACCACAACGTTTATTATATATTTTACATTCATTACATCTGAAAACAAGTTAGACTTGTGTTGCGTTTAGATAATCAAATTAAAACAGTTTACCTTTATAAATGTGATCGTATTTTCTCACCCTAAATTCGTGCAACGAAGAGATTTCCATTTTAACAGGAATGTTTAACGCGTGCTCTACCACACAGATAACATTGTAATCCTAAATTGATATTTACAACTGAGATATTAATTAAAACGACCACAATAATTAATATTGTCAACATCAGTTTCACGCTCTCAATTAATTTCTCAATGTCTGTACAGACGTGTCTTGACATATTTGATTATGTCTAAACACTGTGGAGATTGTATGGATTAGCCGCAAAGAAATATATAAAAAATGTCATCCTGTGTCTAACAAGGGATCTCAATCTGACAACGTTTGAGTAAAAGTTCAAAATAGAAACAAACAAATACCTCAGGGTGGGCAGAACTGTACCTTTATGACATTCTTGTGTGTAATTCTAAAAAATGCACTCAAAGAAATCGTAAGTCCCAAGCTTCATAAATGTCTCAGTTCATTAATGCTGGGGTATTTTTAAAAAGATCACTTCAAAGCGACCGGCCTAGGTCGGCAATAAACTAGGGTATATTGCATAAAAAGCAAGATGTATTTTTATAATCCTCTTACTACGGTCGCTCAGTAAAAAACGGTCGTAACCAGCGTGTTTGGTCCAAGAGTTCGTCTCTCGTTTACATATAACTAACTTCTGACTACAATTTCATTCATATATTGCGCCGCCCCATGAATGTTAAACGTGAAGGGTCGTGAATGGTTTTTCACATCGCCTTCTGGTGCTGTGGAAATGGATTATTTACAACGTTTTCGAATTTTACGATCTGAAAGACGAAGAGCGGAAACATGATGGTCGACGACTAGAGGTAGATACTTCCAAATGTTGAATCAACGGAGTATCACATCGTTAACAGAAACGTGATTGTTCAAAAGATACCAAATCTTAATATGAATCACTATTTAAGGCACTAGTAACAAAAAGATAACTAAGCACACTTAAAGCACACCTAAGTACATGTAAGTATTATATTATTTTGTGTCATAGTTAATTGATTTAAGATTTTTACATAATGAGTAGGCTTTAAACATTGTTTTGATAAATAAATAAATGAAATGTTAGAAAGTTGTATAAATATGGCATTACATTTGTAACGTTAGTTTACAAGAAACATTCGTTACTGTTAACAGTTTTAACCATTTTCATACCCTTACTCTCCTTATAGTACATATCATTAAAAATATAGTATGACACGAGTGGGAGACTAAAATAATAATAGTACTATCCTTTTGTTATTATCATCAAAACCAACGGACACAAACACTTGTGGAAACACAATGAAAAAGTTCCTATTTATTTTTCCATCCACACATTGTGCATCTCAGTAACTTTTTTTTTATATTTCGTTCACTCGAAAATTCCTTTGAAGTGATCGCTTCCACAGATGGAGACGTTTTTTTTCATCCTTATTTTTATTAATTCCCATTTTTACAAGCATTTGTATAGGTAGCGTAACTAAAATAGAAGAAGCATGTCATTCATTGCTCTGTCCACCCCATAAGGGACCTGTCGTGATGAAATGACAAAAATGTTTTATTCTATATTGTACATTTTTACTTTCAATACACATTCGCCTAGATCTTGTACCGTTTGGTGAGAGTTGAGCGACCAACCGGGTTGTAAATGTACTGGCACGCCACGTCGCTCATCTATCCGTCTCCAACAACCGCCCGGATAGTTTTCTTTCAGCGGGATAACCGGATAATTTTATTCATGTTTTTACGTTAGTGTGTCCATCGGTTGCACGTGTTACGTTTGTTGTCCGTTTTACTTTATCTGTGGCCATAGGATAACAGGCCATAGGATGACAGATCAGCAAACTTGTAACTACTTTTAATAGGACCGTATACATCTTTAAATTTTAATTGTTTTATTGTCAATTTTGAGTGTGAAGTAAGGCGTAGATTCTTTCATAAAACCTAACCCCCCCCCCCCCTCTGTTGCCTCCAAACATCGAAAAGAAGAATATTGTATGCCAATTAAAGTGTACTCAAACGATTTTACTTTAAAACACCCCGCCCTTTTCCGGTTTCGATCTGATGAAATTTATAATACCTATTAAAATGTACTAAAATTGTAACACATTAAATATAGCAACAGTCTTTAAATCAAAACATCTTGAAAGGTTAAATGACTTGAACATATTTCGGTCAAGTCAGTGTAAACACAGCAACAACAAGATCCATTGGGGCATAAATCAAGTTCATTAATTGCATCTCTTGTTCTCGCCGCCGGAGATACATCGCATCATGCTATTACGTATCCAGCCGTGATATTTATTCACATTTTTACACTAACAGTTTAACAGGAAGATCGGCCACTGGATGGTAGCAATAACGAAATTACACAGATATATGCTAATCTTGAAGAGAATATAAAAATACTCGGGATCTCATGGATATAATATTTAACAGTAACCAAACAGGTGATTAGCTTCTTAACTGGTAACTGGTTAACAGTCAATGGTAACTGGTATAATTGCTAAGCTTAGTTCAATAGTTAATATGTAAATTATGTATAAAAATATTTCAAAATCACGTTAAGTAACTGATAATTATGCGTATAACGTTATTAATAAATTATAATAGATTTATTACCATTATTCAATATTTTATTTCATACAGTAAATTATCATACTATCTAATTGATGGCGACCATTTTGATCAGTCCAAATACTCTGTCAAATTTTCATAATCTCACCTGTTGTTCGAACCACCAAATTTAACAGGTTCACAAAGAAAGGAAAGAGAGTTTACAAGGCGCCCTCGGAATCGAATGTCAGAAATAAGTGGTTGTAGTACAAAGAAATTGAGGGCGTGACCTAGTTAAGTTCACTTTGACTACGAGCGAAGTTTAACATCTTGAGTTTGCCGGAGTGGAGTTTCATGAAATGGAAAATATAAGAAATGCACCTATGAGATATGAGTACTAACTGACTGTAGGCACATTGACGTAAATTAAGATACTACATATCTCATTTTAAGTGTGAAGTTAGAGTTATACTGCTTAAATTACTTTTCAATTAGTCTATCAGTTTATTACTAACTAATTTTTTTTTCACTTTTGTAAACCAGTAGTGTTTAAGCAAGAATGCAGAACTTGGAATCAGTATCCCTACGAATCCAATAGATAGGGACGGAAACATTCCAGAAAATCTACCAATACATTTGGTAAATATCCCAACTGTAAAATCGAAACCATTTGATTACACGTTCCTTATCCAAACAGGCAAAGAGGGACCTACTCTACAAACGTCTGTATTTCCTAACGCATATATAATGTAAAACTCTTTAAAGCTGGAGTGAATAGATTTTTTCTAGGCATTCGTGGTTCTTCTTAGAGCGGCTCCTGTACTGGGCGTGGATGTCTCCCGCAATCTTTTAAAAATAGCTTCCATTGTCACTCGTAATATCTATAACCGTAACATTTATATATATTATATTATTTACAGTACGTACAGTACTTATAAGTTACTTAAACTCCAAAAGTACATAACTTAGTTCTGAACTCAAAACTCGTGTAAATTTTAGCTCTACAAAATTACTAGGATATCGGCTGGAATTCCGAAGGGGATAAAAAGATTTCCAACAACTTCCGTATGTAATAAACTGTTTCCGGGCTTCAATACGGAGTTTTGTTAAACATCAAGCGTTGGTGAGTGTGCGATATAAATCGTAAAATTGAGGGAACCTAGTCATCACTGTCTTTAGTCTGCTACAGTCCACTACTGGACATGAGCCTCTTCAAAGGACGTTTTTGCCCATATATCCATGCTGGACATGTGGATTGAGGATTGCAGTACACAACTTCTTCCACTGCTCACACTGCTGCCCAGGATATTTGGCTATGCTTGAACTATTTTGAATAGTTCGGTGGATTCATCGAAAATATTAGGACCAACCGAAACGTCCAACCTCCAAAATTCTATTACGTATTCAAATAACGTAGGCACAAAGTGCGTGTAATATATTAAACTTTATATAAAATAAGAATGTCCCGGAATCGTATCACAAACGTACCAATGGAATTCCAGGAATAGCTTTGGAATACTCGCGTGTTGTTGAATCCGGATCGGAATGTATACCGAAGCGTTCGGTTTATTCAAGGTATTTAGTTAATGGAATTTTGTAGTCGGCGTCGATATTTTGCTTACTAACTGGATATTATATGGAAAAATGGAATGGATTTATGTTTGTTGTTGGTTTACGAACGATTCAATATCAAGGTTGTAAATAAAATGTATACAAATAGAGAGTAAATGTATGCAATGTAATGATATTTTCTCATCTACATTTACGTGTATCCTAACTGTCGTGTATGATTATTGGCCTGCTAATGAAACCGTTTCCTCAGTATGGAGCTATTTCACAATTAACCGGAAAGGTAATAATTTGTTTTTATTTTTGCTTTTTCCCGTTGTAATCGTAATAATTTCATTTCGTATTTTGATGAGCAATGAAGTATATTTTATTATTATTATTAATTGGTGTATTAATTGATTTGAGTGTGCACATTCATCACCTTATATTATTATCGAATGGTCAATTATAAGCACAATTATTCAGAAAAGTGTCAAAGTCATTCACGTTTAAAGGTTAAATTGAGCAAGAAAACATACCGATAAAGTGAGTTACTAATTTGTATTTTTCCTGTAAGCGAAGAATATCTGTAATATTCATATAGGTAGGTCTATCTGATAACAGTAGAGAAAATGAAAAACTTTTTTAATCAGCGCAATTGTGGGACGCGGTGGTATTAGTGCTATGTAATTTTCCTCTTACACAACACTTATTACAAAATGAAAATAAAAACCAATAATAAAATACGAGGGAAAAGTAATTGCCATCGCTCCTTATATTACAGCCAATTATTGCTATCCCGAGAACTGGGCGGATCTCGTTACTCGCACAATGTCACGTAAGACGCCTACTGCGCGCGGTTCCCGCAGGGCGAATTGCCGTGATGTATAATTATGAAGGAATATTACTTTTCGAAACACGTTCATTGTTCATGATTTACATCATGGCTTATATATGGCAGCACACCATTGTCACTGTTCAGACTTTAATGATATTCTCTTTGTTATCGATATTAAAAAGGTATCTTTTTACGCTTGGTTTTTTTTTTGTTGATTCTCCGTGTACTCTCTCAAGGTTACGGCACCAAGTTAATAAACGAGAAATATATTAGGTTCCAATTGATAGTTAAGTGCCAATTGGGTGGTATAAGCTTAATTTTCAATTTAACATTTGTCTATGTGGGTATACAGAATAAGTTTTAAATGTTGAATTTATACTTCTAGTGCTTGCAACTTAAAAGAATTGAAATTTATAAGAAAATGGCAGCCAAGTAGACATTCTATACATATACGTACATATTCATAGTTTTTATATAAGACATTAACCAATAAAACACTTTTGAACAATTTCCTTGCAAAGACACGTAAAATTTATACTGTTACTTAAAAAATACATTTGTGACTTATTTAACAAGGTGATTAGAAAACTTACGCTTCTTTTTAACAATTTTGTGTTCCCGCCACACACCCATTTCGGGCATATTGTTAAAATACTTGAGTTTTTTTGTCCTCTAAATGTTCCCAGCCGGATGTATCTGATGTTTCATGTAAGAATAAATTGCGAATTAAAAAGAAAAATTTAAAAATTTAACACGAAACGCTATACATATTAAGTAAAGCTTCAATACAATACATATTAGCTATTGTTTAAAAAATCTAATTATCTCAAATTATTTTCCAAGCCCACTCACATAAGGTTTTTCATTTATGATACCAGAAATTTATGGAATCCGATAATCGGTTGCATTGCGTTCAGATACTCGATATGGAATCTGATTGCGTATTTCGGCATTATTGTTTATTTACACGACGCATGCGGGCCATTTTTGACATCTGTGGTTCTAGTGTTTCCTTTTGATATGGAAATTATTCGAAGGGGATATTTACTATCTACGTGTTCTGTTTTTTAAATATTTCCATAGATAGACGAAGATAGTCCCTTTAGACTTGTGCACCCCCAACATGGGCGTAATGGAAAAAATATCCACCAATCAGTTACGTATGTATGTATTTTGTTTAGAAAAGGTTTCGAGTACCATTAAATGGAGAAGAAAAACTAGGAAATATGGTACTAATGTAAATTATACAAGTTAATTTATTTACAATTTAATTATTGTTTTCTATACATTAATACAAATAAATAAAATTGGTATGTCAGTTTGCAATATTAAAATAACTGCTTTTTACTAAATGCATATGTACATGTATTTGCAATTTTTGGTCTGTCTGTCTGTCTGTTTGTTGCGGCTAATCTCTGGAACGGTTAGATCGATTGTGACGGGAATTTCACTGGCAGATAGCTGAAGTAATAAGGAGTAACTTAGGCTACTTTCATTCTGGAATTTTACAATTATAAAATAAAGTATTAAATAAAATGGAGTGTCTGTTTGTAATAAATAATAAATTTCGGGCAGCACGACGTCCGCCGGGTGCGCTAGTCTTAAATATAAATGAACATAAATAAATAAGTTATGACTATCTCCTTAGTCTAATGATTGCAAGTGCGACTTATCTTTTGTTTGTGTTATATATTAATAAATTCACACTATTATTACATTTAACTTTAATCCAATAGTGAGAAAAAATATTTAAATGACTTTATGAAAGCGTGGGTTGCTTTCACAGTCGGGAAAAAAATTCAGTGACGGTTCTTTTCATTTTCATGTTCGTTTCTTTCTATTGTGACGCCGAAAGCTCTTTTTTACGCTTTAAAATTGAATCGGATTTCAACACTGCGGACTGTGTAAATAATTTAGCGTGTTGTTCTCAAATTATATATTTTAATAGTAATTAGGTAAACGTAGAATAAATTAATTAATTTACAAAATATAATTGTTAATGTCATTGTGCAATATGTACAGTGTTGTTCTAAGATAGACCTTATGAACACTGCTATACAACAGGCGAGGCTCTGGTGACCCGCTGACCGGAACCTCAGCTTACTTTATCGTTCATAAGCTGGAGATGGACAAGAAGGAATAGAAAGAGTACAGAGAACGCAGCAGTCGTAAAACGTAGCAGTAGCAACAACAGGGGGTAAAGGAAAGGGAAGAGAAGTAGAGATTACTGGCATTATTAGGACAGCTACGAGTATACATCTGTTATTAAAAGTTTAATTAATGTTCTAGCAGTACCGTAAGTTTGCCAGATTCAAGACTAGCCATAGACGCTTTGTCATAATTTAAAACTTAGATGATCACCTCTGTCATACACATGGGCAAGCAACCACACATTCAGAGTTAAAGAGTTTTAAAACCGTTGTTGTATTTAAATAATTTTATATTATAAGCAACTTGTTAAGTCACATTCAGCTGACTTTAACATAATCACTTAGAGGCTGACGTTATTTCATACAACAATTCGACTGAGACTACTATGCAAATTTATAGGTCCAAAAAGCTTACGCGTTTCCCTGACGGTCCCACAGGAGGCATTAAAGTAGGAACGATAAAAGAAGCGTCGAAAATTGAAGGTCTTTACAAAATATCCTGTCTTTATTTCAGCTTCGGACATTTAAGTTACTAATATAAAGACTTGTTTAACCTACAGTCGTACTATGACCACAATTTTTAAGAACAACAGGCCAGGCAAATCCCATCAGTACCACTCAAGATATGCATATACCTATGTATGTATGTATATGACAGGTAACAATATAAGCCTAAAATATTGTTAGAATAATTCTATCAAAAACTGTGAGATTTCGCACGTCGTACATCACTGTCCTTTGCACTCTTCCTCACCGGATAATAGCCGAGAGAGCAGTGCAGTATGACAAATACAAATGCGATATACTTGTTCCCGCGTTTATACTTTATCAGCTTCCGATCCTTTTATCATTCCACTGTTGGAACATGGGTCTCCTCCTGTAATCAGAGGATTAAGGCCATATGATAGTCTGCCAACGTTGGCAAAGTATGTATTGGCGCATTTCACAGGACCTACAGAATTTGTTTTGTAAATTATAAGGTGTTGAAGGTTTCCTCACATTGGTTTTGTTCATCATTAGTATGTGATATTTAACCTTAAAAGGCATTTTTTGATGAAAAGGCCCGATGCTATGGATTCGAAAAAAGGATTCGAGGAGTGAGAAGTTGAATTCTAAATCATTAGGCTCTCACTGCATTCTATACTTTTTTCCATGCTTTCATACTTTATATAGAACATATTTAACTGTTATGAGTGATAAGGTTTATCATACATGATGTAGCAAAAGTTAAAAATTATCATTCTTATGTCGTTTCATAGATAAAAACACTCAGGAAAGACGTATGTAAATGAGCAGGCTCGGAAAGCTTTCCGAAACCCCTAAGATTCCCACGGGGTGCATTAAAAGTGAAATCACCGAAACGAGCGGGGAAATTTTAAGGATTTAACAGAATACATTTATTCAAATGACGGAATTTTCGTTATTTCTTGAATACTGAATCGTTTTTGTCCCATTTTTATTTTTAGTTGCACGATCCTGCTCAGTTTAATTAAATTAGCTGATTTCAAAATGCCATAGGTACGTAAAACTGTATAGACGTTGACTTTGTAAGTGTTTAGTCACCTATCATTGCCTAAATTATTGCGCTACACTTTGCTTTAAGCAAACAAGTGTACCGTTGGCATTCCAATTTAGGCGAGCACTAACACATCTGTGACCGTACTCAATGACAACTTTGTCTCTGTTTGACGTTGGACACCTTTGTGTATAGGTCACTGTATCCATTTCAAACCAGAAATCCAGTCTGCACGATTTTAAGTATTTAAATAAAGAGCGTATGAAAAATCACAAATTATGAATAACATTATCAGGAATGTTGTGTTACATTTGCATTGCATTGCATTGTTGCATTGCAACATCAGAAGCTTTACTAATGCTTTGTCGGCTCTGAAGGAAAAATTGATAAAACAAACAATTACTAAGATAATATTATTACAGTTTTATCACGCACGTGTAAAATATGAAACGTGTTTCTCTCTGAGTTACACTCGCAACCAGTATAGGGCTCTTCAATGAAAATACAAAAAGAGGTCTCCTTTGATGATATGAAAGTATCCAAAATTTTATGGTTTCACTCATATCTATAGATATGGGTCTCTCACTTAGTAACAAATGTCAAGCTTGATAGATATGGTCAATTTGTTACAATAAATTAAAGATTAATTAAAGCGATGAAGGAAGAAAGAGAGAGAATTGAATTAAAAAAGAAAGCAAAAGATAAAATATGAATTAGGAGCCACGAATATAAAGAAACACATCGGCTTACAAAAAATTACCCTGACCTAAATTTATAATATATTTAAAATTCATATTGTTTAATATAATCTGTTCCGAAAAGGTATGTACGCAGAGGAGTGTAGAACACTTCCTTGGTTCACCAATTCTAAATTTTATATCCCATTGTAGAATAAAGGGTGAGCCTATTGCCGTACACTAGTCACGAATCCAGACTCTAAGCCACTATAAGAATTTCAAGTTATAAAAACCCAATAGTATCGTACCCGGGAATCGAACCCAAGTGCTCTCGATCAGCAATCGCTCTTGCAACCACTCGACAAACGAGGCAGTATACATAACAGTAAATAATTAATACTTATTAATCTATATATGCAAATAACGCAAAAATAATTTTCACCCTTAAAATTCGTAATACATCTTATTTGTTTTTGTCACCCTACAATATTATTTATTACCCTTACAACCAATACGAAAACTGTAACCTGTTCAATTTTATTACGGTTCGAAATAGATTGAAACGAATGTCTGATACAATATTTGAGGTTCCCTCGAGCGTGCCGATAATCACTTTCAGCTCCTGTGGACGGAGACATGTAGTCATTCCGAAGATTAAATGGAAACCACATTGGCGCGATGTTTGCTGAAGGAACTAGCAATTGGGCAGCGAATTAATTAAAACTGATCCCGCAATTAAAACTGATCCTACAATTAAAACGTTGTATATCTTTCTGTCGCCAAACACGTAACCTCAGTTTTGTTACGTGTGTTTGCTTTGCTTCGTGTGTTAGGCAGAAATATTAAGATGCGACATGTTCCGATTTCACTCACATGGACATAACTATTTTGTGTACTATTAGTACTGCCACTATCTGAAAATCAATTTAGAAAAACATAAACACTGCTGTTACGAAGAAGAAACAATGAATGCGATGATTTTTGATCACACGCGCAAAATTTGATATTAAAAGAAAGTTACGAATCGCAAGAGGATTTAGTTTTTTCAATCAAAGTAAGTATATTATAGGTGCGACATGCGATTTTGATTAATTTAAATGTACCTCGAGGTCTGACTTACTATGCTGATACATTCATCTCATTTGTATTGGATATCGATGTGTTAGAACCCCTATGAACAATTGATCACATGGAAATTCCACGTCCGCAGATAGTTAGGAAACTAATCAATGATAATTACATAAGTGTTAACTGTTTATAACGAAACCAAGGATAAGATTTAATATAACAAAACTACTCCCTAAACGACCTGTACATAAATCTGATAAATACGATATCAAAAATTAACCTGATAGATATAGTAGAAACTTTGAAATATCAAAACAATAAACTATGATAGGTGTCTGGAGACGACCAAGCACTCAGTTTTATTACACAAAAAGCGAAAATCATCAGCGGTGGAACCTTTAAGTGATTTGTCCACAATCCCGTAACACGTAGAAGTTCCGAACTTAGTTCCCGAACTCCGCGCCAGCTCGAATCCCCCGCATCGCTAGTGATCTTGGAGAGAACGTTTAGAATACTTGAACCTTTGTCAAGTTTCGAATGAATTGCTTCTAGGAATATTATGTGGAAAACTTTTAAATGTTAAACTGTTTAAAATTACTTGTCTCTCGCAACTTCGGTCAAACGGGAACCCCGATAATTCCCATACAATCTGTCATCATTTATTTGACAGTTAGTGGTGATGGTTTTAAAAGAAATTGTTATTAGTACCTACTGCAACGTCCCCAAAGAACTAAATTAACTTCATGTCATGTTTGAACAAAATTTCTTGAGCAATTTTGACGTGAAACGTGTCACTAAGGGATAAGGTTACTTTCACATTAATATATTATTATTAATTACTCAAAACCGTGTCAATTTTACACTATTTTCAGCATTAAGTTTTAACGTTACTAAACTTGTAATAAAGTATTTCTTTGGCAGTAACGAAAATATTAAAAAAACACTATATCATGAGAAACAAGTTAACAAAAAAATATATCGGAAAAATGTGGATAATTAAATTGGGATTATAGCATAAAGTCGTCTATAAAATTTGTCTTAAAGGATCTTGGGATTTTGGATAACAAAATTATCTTTTCGTTTTATCGTTGATAAAACAACTTGTATACCGGTCTGAAGAGTTGCCGATCCACGTATACACATGAAGTAACAGTGGACACATGTAAACAATATATCTCCAAAATATTCCGACTATTATTATCTAGTTGTTTTCGCGTTATAGTCTAGGTAACGGAAATGAAGACCTAGTAAACACTGGAGGTGTCCATCTGAATTCTTAAGAGCAACAACATATTTATGACTACCCGCAAAAGAGCTATAATAATACTAATTATTATTATCAGCACCCATACTAACATTTACCGGGCTAATGATATTAACCATCTCCATTCCTGCAGTTCTGTCAGCAATTTAACGTAAAAGACATTACTAACAAAGTATACATATAGATTAACTAACAATGAAAGCTCTGTTTCCACAGTCCTATTCGAGGTCGCTTGCAAATGTCTATGGGCCGCAGTCATTTGTGATGGCTGACTGCTCGTTTGCTCTACACTAAAAAAAAAATCCATAAGTTCGTAACCAGCTCCAACATAAATGCTAGCACATAAAAATTTGAGGAACGCTAATGACCCTTACTTCGCAGACGAGCTGGCGACTGCCGGTAACAGACGGTAATTGTCGATAATTGCTCACTTCGGTACTCTTATCTATATTGCGGTGGCGTGAGGACCCAAGCGCTTAGGGTGCAAATTTACAAGGGAACTTGAGGGCTCCATTTAGAGATGTCCTTGAAAATGAATGATAAGGCATTTTTTATTATTTTAATGATGATGTGAATATTATGTGAAGAATATGAAAAATGTTACGTGTAGAATAAAGCTAACAGTTAAAAGAAAAATAAATATATGATATATGTACATACGTAAGCAGTGATAGCCTAGTGGTTAAGAATTAGGCCTCTCACTCCAGGGGTGCTGGATTCAAATCCATGGCGCGCACCACTTTATAAAAGTGCGTTTTTTAATTTAAATATAACTTGCTAACGGTGAAGGAAAACAACGTGAGGAAATCTGCACACTTTAGAATTAATAAAAAATAAAAAAATTCTAAGGTGTGTGAAGTCCGCCAACCCGCACTTTGGCCAGCGTGGCAGACTATGGCCTTAATCCTGTCAAAATGAGAGGAGACCCATATTCCAACAGTGGAATGACAAATGGGTCGATTATACATATGTATATGTCGAGGTAAAAGCCACAGATTTCCAGGGTATCCATAATTTTGTATTATGTGACCTAAATCTTATTCGTGTCATTAGTGTTGCTAGACGGCCTGAATAGGCTAACAAATTGTATCGCTTAGACTACTAAAAGTAAAATTACTAGTTTTCTGAAGGGAAACAGAATTCATCATTTAAGGCATTGAACGAGTGAAGGTAGGTACTCGTTCATTAAGTGACCGAGTGCTTATGTATTTTTTGATTTCAATATATTCCAAATATGCATCGAGGTAGTATGCCCACCAAGTATGCCATAATTTTTCGATAAGTTTTTTTAACGAATTTTTTCGACTCTAAAATGTGGCACGTACTTGACTCTGCTGATTTGATTTCATTTTTTTTTATAAAAAGAAGAAAAATTTATTGTAGAGTTTGTTGAACGCATACTTAACGGCAAGTGCAACGGCAGTGAAACTGTTTTTTGTAGGATTATTATTTTAATCCGTTAAGGCAACGTAATGGAGCAAATTACATAAAATACCTCCGCAATCTGCAAGGAGAGTCCTACGTGATATAAAACGTTCCAGCTAATCCTAAAAAGAGCTCATATTTTGAGATATTTATACGTATATATGGAATGTTTAAAGAGATGAATAAAAAAATTCAATGCGTATTTTTGATAGTTTAAAAATTTTAATTGGATCAGAATTTCATTGGAACTTTTATACACAATTACCATTTCGGTAGATATGCCAGTTATGTCATATTACTCGTAAATTAAGAAATATTTTAATTTTGATTAAAAGTAACGTTTTTATAATTATTATACGAGGTATACTAATTTCAAATCATACTTATTTTTTTGACCTTTTGTACGGGTTTTTAGTCATATGCAAAGAAAAAAAACTACGTAGAAAAAAAAGCAACTTAAAAACTACATATTTAAATACAGTGCCACAAAACTGGAAACAGTAAGCAATAACAGTAAATATAGAAAATTCCAGATAGAGAGTGCCAAAAAACTAGTCAGACTATATCGACAAAATACACACGGGTTGAGCCGTAATATATATAATTTGATCATTTTGGCAGCAATTTTTTCAAAATATTTTTTCATATATCGGTGTATTATATCATTAATTGATAGGTAAACGTTCAAAAATATAATGCAGTAGCGGTATAAAAAATCAAACCGATTTATAAAGCGTTCATAACCAAACTATTACATCAAAATATTGAAACAATTTGGAATCCTACAAGGAGGTATTTTAGGTTAAACCAATTTGCTTCATCATTTGATCTATTGCATAATTTATAAGGTTGCGGTTAATTGTTTTTGCAGAACGCTGTCTGCGAGCGATTGAGTGCTCTCGACCTCCCCGTGGAACAATTCCGTTTCGCCTTATCGAATTAATCTACGGAAGCTTGATATCAGTGTTGAAGTGGTCCTTATCTCTAATATGCGATCTACTATTCGTTTACGAGCACTCGACTTACTTAGTTAAACACGTTGTTGCACTTTAATTATGATGTACATAGAGTTGTTCAATAAAAACAGTATAATTATATTTATGTTCATCTAATCATTTATGCAAAAATGAACTGGTTATTTCTCAAGAAATCCCCTTCAGTAGCTCTAAAACTGGGTAAAATGAATTTAAATTAAAAAGTTCAAATTCAAAACACGTTAAGACAATATCGTTGCCCCTGATATTTATACTTAAATAACAATCGTTAGCTTTCCCAGGGCTCTCAGTTCACCTTTCTGAAGTAGAGACTGAACTTTAATCTGTATTTCTAACATCTAAGTCGGAGCGTGGGAGACTAAGCCTCTGGTCGGTCCTGGTTGGAACCAAAGTTATGAATATGGTAATTTCTCTTTGTGATTTACAAGTCTTTTTTAGATAAATCGGTCAATTATACACTGATTTTTAAGGTGGCTTAGCAGAAGTTTGGGAAGAGAATTTGCTCAATCAAACTGTACTTTTCAATGTCTTGAGTCAAGCGTTGGTACTGTTGACAATTTTTTTTTTATTTTCAAAGAATGTTTTTATGTATATTTATATGAGGATATAACAAATATCAAACATTATTTAATGTAATTTATTTATTAGCCATTAAATAATTTCACGGTAAACTATAGGCAGATAAATTCATAATTATTTGTTTTGTTGACAAAATTTATCTGGTAATGAGAGTGATGTACATACATATGTAAAAGACGCATGTCAGTTCTGTAAGAATTGAGAAAGATATTGGGAACTTGGTGCTGTCTGCCCACCCCATATAGTATTATAAGCTATATGTTCATGGCCAGTTCAAGTACGAACAATAAAACTTGTGAAAAACAACAAGGCAATTAAATATTTTATATCCAGATTCAAAGTTTATATTTAGGCGTTGGCAACACTGAAAATCGTTAGCTGAAGTTACGCCGACGGGTAAGCATTTCCATAACGCGTTTGTCTTTCAAAGTGAGTGTGACGTCATAAGAATAGTAGAGAAAAAGGAAAGACGGTATAAGGTTTCGACGAGCACATTTCCTGTCCTATGATAACACTGGGCGACGTCACTGAAACGGGGAAAGATTTTTGTAGCAAAAATTTCGCTCAGATTTTTCAAATCAAAGCTGTGCTCTCGCGGCGTCATAATAGACTTAAAGGTAAAGATAACGAAGTGAAGGAATGTTTTTCTATAAATAAAAAAACAGTCTCATTAAGGTGCTAAGTTATATATTATATTTATATGTTTGTTTGTTTGTATATATGTATACTTCTGATATCATTATTGGACTGATGTAAGGCTCTACCACACACACTCACGATCAACCAGGATTGACCAGGAAAAAATGTCAATTTATATACAAAGACTCTTTCCTTAAAGAATATGATTAATAATTGTTTTCTAATCTATTATTTATCTACTTTACAGCTGTCTATATATAAGATAAGCCCGACACTTTTCGTAATATTTTCACTATCTACTACTTTCTATATTCACTATCATTAGCCTATATCCCTTCGCTGTCGGACATAGACCTCTCCTACAGTACGCAACTGACCTTAATTGCCATTAACTGCCAGCCTTTTTGCATGTAGCACTAGGTACCTACTATACCAAGGTACGCCTTCTAGCAAGCTAGAAGGCGTCTTTTCCTACAGTTACCAAGCATTTAATTTTCCTAAAATAAAGGTAGAATCATACATACCCATGTTGGGTATTATCAAAGTTAACGTCGCTCTCAAGTCACTTCAGTGCACCTTGTGTGACATTGCACTTAGCTTAATGTCATGTGTTCGTAGCAACTAAGCGTCCCAAGTAAAATGCTTAAGGAACTTTATAACGATTCGTGAAGTGCCAACTTACAGGTATGCTAAAAGTTTTTATATCTATTAAACTGCGCGGGAACATCGTGGTAAGAACCTTCCATGCATCCCCCAGAGTTGCAGTGATATTCGCACCCAATAGTGGGATGTCATGGTAGTACTACAGCCTAGAGTAATACTAAAATATTTTAAATTTCTTCTATTGGCTCGGCGTCTGGATCTGTGACCGGTGTATGACAATGGCTCACCACAATTAGGACGTAAATGTAAATGTTGAAAAATGGGAGTGTACTACACTCCTTTGCCTAACCCTTCAGGGATTACAGGCGTAATGTTATCTCTATTGAATTTTCTAACAAATAAAGTGTCGCCCTTGGTATCTCTAACAACTCTACATAATGTACGTTTTTGTCATTATATATGTATAATTCAAGATAGATCGATCCACTCGAGCAAAAGTATATTGAATTTGATTTTTTGATTCTAATTCCAGGGTAACAGTACTTTTCATGTAATAAAATATCAAAAGAACTTATAGTTTTTTTGTATGAAAAGTACTTTCGGACAGTCCTCATTCATCCTATCCGATATCGACTACCATTTTGGATGCAACCTACCTTAGGGCAAGGTACAAATACGTAAATAATAATAATAAGTAAATACTAAAAAGAAAATATTTGTAACAAGCGAGTAATTATAATTACTATCAATGCGATATCAAATGTACCTTTCTCTTTCTATACAACAATATATTTTTTAATATTGGTTTCAATATATTC
>DWME01003679.1:0-17710 GCA_018244795.1 Parelbella ahira ahira
CCGCGCCACCCGCGCCACCCGCGCCACCCGCGCCACCCGCGCCACCCGCGCCACCCGCTCGCTTTACATTCGCGGCACACTCCGCCTCGATCGTTCGTTCGATTCAATTCTCTACCTTGTCGAATCTTATGATTCATTATTACCAACGATGCCGCTTAACGGCCGCGGACCTTAGATTTACGTTTCTCCGTTCTGAACTCCTCGCCGAGATTTTTTCAATGCTGTTACTTACGGTAGTAGAAATGGTAGCACCCAAAAAATAACAGTGTGCCTAAAGGAAGGCCCCAAATGCAACATACTACAAATTCACAAAAAAACCTAAATCTACGAGGTCCATCCGGTAAGTGTTGACAGCAGATGCTACATGGCGCTATAACCATTTTAAAACTCTCAACCGTTCCAATCTTACAGATATTAAAACGTTTACGAGATATTGTTCTATAGGATAATAAATCGATACTCTTTATCCATCATCATGACAACAAAATTATCAATAGAGGTTAATAATTTAAAATACAACAGAAATATACATATTTATTACCTGCACGGTGACCTTGAGATGCCTGCAAGGAAGGTCGTCGTAGGCCGCCAGCCACTGCCTCTCGTTCTGGCCGCGCGCACACAGTACCGTCTCCACCAGGAACAGGTCCGAGATGGCGTCGCCCACCGTCTCGTTGGTCATGTCGATGAAGTTCAGCAGCAGCTGAGCCGCCTTACGTTGCTCTGATCCACTGTAAATAATAATCGAACCATTTAATCATTCCACTATTGGAATTTGGGTCTCCTTCTATATTAAGAAGGTTAAGGCCATAGTCTACTACGCTGGCCAAGTGCGGGTTGGCAAACTTCACACACCTTAGAATTATTTTCAAAAAGGCGGTGCGCGCCATGGATTTTAACCCAGAACCAGAACCCATGTGACCTTATTATGTATATATAAATAATTTACCCTTCTTCGGCAATTTTGCTGATGGTGGCTTTGGCTCGCTGGCTGTAGACCACGGTGCCGTGCCCGTTGGCCTCGAAGTACACCCCGATGTCGTACTGCAACGCCGCGTGGTGCAGGTGCTTCACGCCCGTCTTAACACAAGTCACTGGGATTTTCTGGAACAGTCAATAAGTCATGAATACATCTTGTGGATTACTTTGATATGATGAGGCTTTAAACATGCTTTAATGTCAGTGAATATTTAAACGTATATCAATCCTTGATGGATTTTATCACTCACAATGGGCTTATTTTTTATTTTCCTTATAAGCAAATCCTGCTCATCATCTGATTTTGAAATGATTGTGATTTGTAAAGGTACAAAAATGTTCATTGCAACTTCAAAGCTCATGGTAGTTGAAATATATAGACACTAATAAATTAGCTTATTACGAATGGCTACCTGGTCTAAGCTGTCCAGGTTTACTTTAACTTAAGTCGAATAAAAGCATAATTTACCAGGTCCTCAGTAATGTATTTGGTGGAGGCTCCGTTGGCATAGGCAGTCTGCACCAGCCCCATGGATAGCGCGGGCGCGTCGCAGGCCCGCAGCAGCTCCATGATGTAGCTGGCCAGCAGGATCGCGATGCGGTCGCCGTCCAGCAGCTGCATGTTGTCGCTGAAAGAACATTATACACAGGGTTTATTACAGTAGGTTGATGACAATTAGAGAGTTACACAACGACGTTTCGTCTGAAGCCATTTAATGCACAGTCCCAAAGGGCACAGAACAATATTACAAGTCTGCAGTTTTATGTAAATGTTGAAATGATCGGATATTAATTTAGAGATCTGAATATTGGCCACTCGTATTTATTTGATCGTGTATACATACATACTGATACACGCTCAGTAGGTTATTATTTATGATACATGCGTGGATACCTGCTTGTGCACACTGGCTTCCAAAATTTTAGATAGGTACGCGAGAGTAGAAATTGGACGAAAATGATTTGGTAGCTTAGGGTTAGAGATTTTAGGTAGAAAACGAACTAAGGCTTTCATCCAGAGTAATAGGTGTCGTCCGGTATCTAACGAGAAGTTTATTATATGGGTCAATGCAGGAAGGATGTAAGGACTTCTGTTTTAAAATTCCAACATTGCAAATAGATGTAGTTTTACTTTTTTTTTAAAATAATAATGACCTCGAATTCGATTACATTTTCAAATGATGGTATACAAGAAGTTAGGTAACCCGTAGCACGCTCAACTATAAAGTGATTGTTCAATCTTGTCTTAAATAATTCCAAGTTGTACGCATTGCAATAATAAGAAAGCGTAATATGTGCAGGGTGCGGCGGAAGCGCTGCAGCGCGGCGCGTCGTCCTGCTGAACAGAGTGCGGACAAGTAAAGCAGAAGTGGTGCGCTCACTGGTCGTCCAGGAAGTAGTAGACGAGGCGGTCGCCGTCGCCGTCGAGCGCCGCGACGCGCTGGCGGCGCGCGGCCGGCACGCCCGCCGCCGCGCGCTGCCACACCTTCACGTAGTCCGCGCCGCACTGCGCACACACACGCGCCTTACGCGGACTGTTCGTGTTACGTGTAACCGACCTTCGTGTCGCTGCCGTACAGTATCTTACATTACCTACTCGCAAGACCGAAATAAAACAAATAAACTAATGTAAATTGTACAGACATGACACAAAACTGTGAAGCTGAACTATTTGCCTGAATTTGCCCGAACGCCTCGGGTGTCTTGGACAATGTGACGGGCTACACAATATAACAAGTTCTCAATACTAATACTCTGTGATCTCTGCCTACGTAAGATCCGTAGCGTGATGTTATTTTTCTACTGAAAGTGCCTCTCCGACTACCGGAGGTTGGCTGTCAGATCCGTAAACTTTCCTCGGTCTTGCGCAAGATGAAAAATTTCAGCAGCTTTCGCTATCCCTGTCCACTCTCTAATATTTCGTTGCCAGGATTCCTCTCTGTTATAATCATAAAAATATGTTAACATTACAGAAGAAACTTGCGTTCAAATTCAGCTTGCCGCCATTGCCGCCCAGATTGAACAGCTGAAGATCCAGCTCTCCGTCCAGGCTCTTCTTGATGATGTTGAGCTTCTTCCCGCCGACGCCATTGGCGCCGTCTACGTATAGCGTGGTGGAATAGTCGCCCCTAACTGGCAACTTCTGCCGGATGCTCTTGAACGCACCCACAATTTTTTCGTAATAACCTAGAATTATATAAGATTTCATGATGATATACACAGATACGAGCATATTCAAATTGTTTGACAATTTTGTGTTTTAACGAACACGAAGCTTTTTTTAAATTGAGGAAACTGAAAGCTCTGAAATATAGGTATTACAGATGAACTCCAAACAGCCAGTGGCATACCTTCCTCGGTGGGGATTCCGTATGTGTTGTCGTTGCGGCACTTGACGCAGAAGTGCAGCATGGGGGTGGTCACAATGCCGAACTCCTTGGGCGTGCCCTTCAACGCTATCACGCCATGCACCGCCGCCGCCGCTAACCTGGGACTCGTGTACCTGGTGGCGAAATTTGACACCATATTAAAGCAAATACCCTAAAGAGCACCTTTTTTTTGTCTGCATTTTATCATCTTTAATGCAAACAATACAATTCATAAAGTACTAGATGCAACAGGACATTGTTGAATAAATACCGCATTACATACCTACATACATGTTCCTATACAGACCAAAAATAGTCCCCATTACGCAAACTGACAAAGAACACAGTCTCCGTTCAACCTATTGTGTATCCGACAATCGCATCCTTCCGACTGTTAGGATCTTAAAGGACTAGTGCTAAAAATAGGAGCTTCCTCGTGCCAGAAAAGGTCTAAGGCATTATTAGGTATTATCCAAATGCTACTTCATGGCTGTGAAAAAATAGAAATGGAAATTGTCATGGATTATCTCACCTCTTTGATTTTTTTAAGTATATATAATTACAACGTACATAGGTACATAGTGTCTCGCTCATACAATGTAAATGGATCCGACTACAACCCGCAGATATGAACTTGGCACTTGCAAGAGGTGTACTTCCCCACCCGCCGTCTGACTGAGCCCAGAAATGCCTATGATTCTAGTTATGACGTCATCGTACAGAGGTGCCTAGTTGACATCTGCGAGTTATAGTTGCTATGCCACATATTTTTTGAGTATGTATAACGTGTTGTATTAGATTGTAGTTAATTGAAGAGTGTCTGGTCGTAGGCCCGGAGTGGCTCACCTGGTGTCCATGCCGATGTAGACGCTCGCCTTGAGAGCCATGTCAGCGTTCACCTGCTTGATGACCTGCTCCGTTGTCGATTCTAAGTCATTGTCACTGCGAACAATACATTTGTTGTCATTAAATTTACATCGGCATGTTGGTCCGGTAAGTAGTAAACTTGATTATTACGCCGAAAGCTGTGGGTTTCATTTCCATTCTGGGCGATTAGTTTCTGTTGAACGCAACTAAAATAAGGTTTATTCTAACTTAAAATTCCATTTGTTGCTTTGAATCTAGTTTAATTCAAAGAAGCTTATTTGTAACACTTTACAACGGCCAGCCCACCTCACATTAGCGAGCCTGGTCGCGATCTCCTCCCAGCTCTGCTCCAGCATCTCGCCGTCGGGGTCCACCAGCTTCACGCCGTTGTCCGGCTCCAGGTTGTGCGAAGCAGTGATCATCATACCTATCGTGCGACCTGCATTCAAGTGAACATAACATTTATTTGCTAGCCTGCCAAAAATACCTATTTTGATGGCTACTGTGGCTAATAGGAAAGTCAAAAGTCATTGAAACCAGTGTGCTTGCATGAAGACTGTGGTGAACATAGAAGAAGCATATCAG
This sequence comes from Parelbella ahira ahira, assembly GCA_018244795.1. Classification (NCBI taxonomy): domain Eukaryota; kingdom Metazoa; phylum Arthropoda; class Insecta; order Lepidoptera; family Hesperiidae; genus Parelbella; species Parelbella ahira. Next base: position 4,800 of record DWME01003679.1, read on the forward strand.
ATCTTTAAGAATACGAGATATTCGGTACTCGGTACAGTCTGCCTACCCCGTACGGGATTTGAAGTATTTATATAATAAACACACAAGTTATTTGATACAGGCATATTAACTATTAAACAGAATTCAATTGATTGCAGTAGGTACAATAATAGGCTGTGAAAAATCAATAACTTGCTTAATTGCTTGTCCGCTGACGCGGGCGACGAGCGGGTTAAATCCGTTCCAACTACATACTCCATACGACTTTGCTCTAGGCTCTCAATCAATATCGCAGCGATTCCTAGCTTTTCAGTCGAGGTCATTAAGTTCCGCAAAGAACTTATATTGGGAGCATATAGTTCATTGTTCACAGATCAGTAGGCAGTAAACGCGCTTTTTCCCCTTCGCTGCAGTCATTGAATTAATCGAGCAGTTTCCGCAAATCTAGCCGCGGCGTGCATGTGGCTCACAGACACGCAGCCAAATTGCATTCTAGACGGATGCACATATTTGATTCCTTTGTACTGCTCGCCCGTGTTGCGTAAGCTCCACGAATAGACCGGTTCCTGGTGTAAGTGGTCCGGCTCTCCCATTAGCGCTGGACAATAAGGACTGTAAGACTGCAAATGTTAACGACTAGACGTCACACAGAAATCAAAATAACGACAGCGACAGTGACGACGTGCGATCACAAGAATCGTGTTTTGCTTATGGCGTGTAATAATAAAATTATTTTTAACTCTCAGTATTGAGAAAATAGTAATAATAACATAACTTCATCAGCAGTCCCGCTTGCAACTAGACCAGCAAGGCAGTTCTACTGTTTTATTAGATTTCACAATAAGTTTAAAACTCTGTGGGTGAAATTCAAATTGAGAATTTAGTCAACGAGTAATTCAGTAGGCGGAGTCAGACAGAGGAAGGGGAAGCGCTTTCCTTGCGAGTACCAAGTCGATTACTGCGTATCATATAAAGCTACATTAAAGCAGTTGGAACAAAAGCGCAACGCTGACCCGATGGCGCTCGGTTTGAACTGCTCGAAGCACACGAGCTGGTCAGTTTACGACCGGACGCAGTCAAAGTCACAGTCCATGTAAACGCCGTAAACAACATCAGGCCGCTTTCATGTGACTTGCTTTACGCATCGTACACGACAATCGCGGTACATTGATTGACTGTACGTTTGATTGCCATCAATACATAACAAGCGTGTGCGTTTTGAAGCTAACGTTACAAGAACGCTGTTACAACTAGCCAGCCATCTGTCATTGATGCAATGTATTGACAATTTGATATCTGTCTTATATTGGATAATAAACCAATATGACCAAATTTTGTAAAAATCAATCAATTACTTCCTGTATAATGAGGGAAAATACAATGAGACAAAAAATACAAAATCTAGGTACTTTTTTAAAAATTCACTTCATATAACAAGCACATTTAATGTTAGATATTTCCCTCGTTACCTCGTTATTATACCTATGTTATAAAAAATATGTAAAACTATGTAAATATATGAGCCTTAGGCAGTAAGGATGCAACTACAGCAAATAGTTTTATGTTCCCCCAAGCCACTGATCCCCCCACGCTGTCCGCATCCGATTCCCAGCTGCCAGTCGACACAGTGGCCCCAATAGTTCCCACATGCTGTAATAAGCTTTATAGACCGTGCAGTTACAGAACTACTTGTGTCCGACCTACTGCCAACATATCAGAACGCCAACTCAACCTGAAATTTATCTGTTTACACAATAAAAATCATATAGAGAAAGGTGTAATGTCGCCGTTTTGAAAATCGCAAATTTGCAACAACGGGGAAGATATTATTTTCAATTCGATTTTCGAAAACCGACTTTTCAACGGATCTTCACGTTTTAGAGGCCTCGGAAGCTACTCTGATTAGTTTCTTGAGCTATATCGGACCGTGTGTATGTGTGTAAATAAATGTTTTTCGTACGGTATCTCGAAAACGAATCACCTGATGGCAACCCGCAACACGGCCTTTGAAAGGGTTCACGGAGTCTAAGATCCGACTAAAACTAAACTTAATTGGTCAAACCGTTTCAAAGATATTAAAAAAAATACCTTTTATCTTTATTTAAAATTACCTCGATAATATCAGCCAAAATTATCATCAAATAAACATTTTATGAACTTGAAAAAGTTTTTTTACAATTTATTACTCTTAAAGTAAAACTTAAGACTTAGCATCTTTATATTCACCTAATGATTTAACTTTATTAGCCCAATAAACTAAACGAATTAAGGAAACTATTAGAAAACAATCTAGTATTTTTTAAGCAGACGAAATACAAAAATAAGCACTAAGTGTGAATGAATAGTGATTTGTAAGCAAATGGATAAATGGGGGAAGTCCCGGGAGTAACCGAAAACGCTGAGTGCATCCGTACACCGGACACGCTGACACCGCGTCTTGAAATAGCTTTCCGCATGCAAGTAATGCATCGATCGTGCCCGAGACTGCCCGCCCTATCGCGCCACCTAGCTCCTGTATTATTTACTGATGGACTCCAACTATTCCATCACGTAACATGAATTCCATTACAAGATTGAACGTAAAAGGAACATATCAGGTCTGTTAGGATAGATATTAGGTACTTCGTGCTCTCTACCTACCACGTAAGGGTCCTAGCGTGTTCATATACTAATAATAAAAGTAAAATACTTTGCATAAATCAGCGTAACTGGATGAATGTCATGTACCCCTACCGCCACTGCGTCGGACTGAACTTGTCCCCTCCGGTTTGGATACCAATTCTTTGGTTCGACCACCTCAGAAGATATTACATATTTTTAAAGAATTACAAGGCGAAAAATACTGATGCCATTTGGTATAACAGCTGCTTCCATCTATTGATTATGATTGTTCTGATTCTGATCGTTACCGTGTTGTTATTTGTTACCTACGTTGTCGTTTGTTACCTAGTAGATAGCCTTTGGGGGCACTCGCATAGGCATCGTTACTTACGTATATGAATAATTATTCCTTTATAAAGGCACGTTCTGAGATCTTTAACTGTAACTTTAACAGGTAGCTTTTGGAAACATCTTTCGAGCATTTCTACATATATCATATACTTTTATCAATAGGAGGGTATCTTAAGAGTCTACCCCGTTGCTTCAATGATATAATGAACAATATACCCATTAAAATGGTCCAGTATTAGACTTTAAAGAAATTATTGAGGAGTTGTGAAAAGCCGGCGGACTATCGCAGCTAAACTTTTAATAAGAAGGAAGATTCAGACTCGTTGGTCGAGTGGTCGCAAGTGCGACAGCCGATCTCCCGATCGACTGTCGCACTTTCGGAGGGTGTTTCTAGTTTACGAACATATGCAAATCGCTGTTTGGCCGCGTGGCCTACATTAGGGAGTCCGAGTTTAGAGAACTTGTGACACTGCGCTAGTGCGGAGATTCTCGTGATGGTGAATATAGATTTTGTGTAGTAATGATAAACAGCAAGGCGAGCGCTCGTGATGATAAATGATTATTGTCATTTTTTACCAAAGTGTCTTCCAATCAGTCCTCATCGCATTATCAGTTGGAAGAGGAAACATTGGCCATTATTAAAGAGTCCCCAACACACAGCACATCCACAACAAGGGTATTTTTATGTAACATTTACTAATACAATATTTCTGTGAAATTAAATCTGTGCCAAATTGATGAAAACAAAATTGATTTCAGATAAAAAAAAACCACAAACAGCCAAAAAAACTACGGGTTCTTTTTTGTCGGTAACGTTGCGGTAATATGTGGAAAGTATGTCATAAAAATATTATTTAGGATAAATTAATTGCGGTGCGAAAGTTCATTGATCTGTTCAAAAGCGGGCAGAAAATATAGGTTACGCCAACCGCGCCGCCGCCGCGGTGCCATTTGTCAAAGAAAAGTTATGAATTTTATATCAGCCGACGGGCTGCGGGCGAGCCGCCAATACGGCATTAACTGTGAATTGGTGCAAATGGTGACCTATGACAGGACTCTAGCACGACACCCGCACTTTTAAGTGCTAAACTAGATACGAGTACATGCTTACTCTGATTCTTTAATAACTAGTAATAATGTGCCGTGAGTCCAGCGTATGACATAAATAGTGGAACATGGGAATGTACTAAACGTCTCTGCCTAGTGCCTACCCCGTCAAGGGCATACATCCGTGATGTTATTTTATGTTGAATTACTGAAGTAATATACAACAACCTTATCTTTCTTGTCGTCCCGCTTTATTGAAGCGGTTTCTTTAAAAGCACAAACGAATAATTAGTTATCACTATCGTTGAAGAAGAAATGCAGGTCCAGGATGATGAGTAACAATAATGAGTAGATACCATCCTTTAACGTTTTCATTATTCCGATTAGTTCCACGCGCGGCGTCACACCTTTATTGGTTCACGGAAAAGCTAACAAAAGATATGGTGCCGTAATCAACACAACACAACACAACGCCAATGGACAGATAACGGTACATATTTAATGAGCGCATTTTAAACATTAGCGAACAATGTCAACTATTACTCAGTTTAATTACAGTTGATACTCACAGTGGTGAAGCAAATTATATAAATTAATCATTTAACATACTATAACTATATTTCCAACAAATATAATTTTGTATGGGAATGTAAAGAATTCTATGTACAGGCATCAATGTTGTCTAGCCTGTTGATTCAATTAGTAAAATGCTTGTAACTTCTTTTCCTACTTGAGCTAAATATTTGTGGCACACGACCAAATATTGCTATATGTCTGTGTGTAAAAAAAGTGTATTTATTAAGAATGTATAGACATGTGTATATGTAGTTGACCATCTGTTTGGTAACCATTAAAACACTATGTGATTAGATGGCAATTCTTTACACATATATGTGCTGACTATAATAAGATGTATTTTCTGTATGATATTGGAAATAAATAGCCCTATATAAACTACAATGAAAATCATTAGAAGCATTTGCCCTGAACAAGAATGAAAGTTTGTAATGTTGCTTAATATAAAAAATACTTACCATTCTTAACTCGAGACCGAATAACAGCTAGAAGTCCCATGCGGTACACAACATGTTCCAGGAGGTTGGCTCTGAAAATTTATATGGATGTTATGCCAAATATCTAAATCACTTCTTACAGTTCAGGAACCAATTGTTTGTCAAGTTTTTGTGATATACAGTTTCTATATTAAACAAACGATGCATTTTATGTTTTATTTATCACTAAAAGGCATGTTAGTCTTATCTGTTGAGAGCCCAAATAATTCTCTCACATGTAAATATATCCCCTATAGTTTTTTTAAGTTCCATTTTAATACATCATTAACAAACCTACACAGTCGTCTTTTTCACTTAACTCACTTTTCTATTTACAATGTCACCTAAACCAGGACGTGCTGGATCTCAAATATTTTCTATAACTCAATGACTATAATCTCTAATATCAATGTATAATAAAAAGTAGCAAATACAACACAATATATCTATGAATGCATACATTGTGAATCAAGGTTACAAAGCTACCTCATTATAATGCAGTTAAAGTAATTTACATATCTTAAAGATGTCCATTCTATTGATGTCCTATTCATGATTCATGTTTCAAGACAGTCACACACAATGTCAACAATTACATTAAACTAAATGCTCTTACTCTTACACATACAATTTGTAGTGTTGTTTCTTTGAGTTAATAAAATATGATTATAAAACACCTGAACAATTTCATAACCCATTGTGCAACTAAGAGTTGTGGGAATTAGCAAGGACATGGCATGAATGGAGGTCCCCTGATGCTAGTTATGACATCTTAGGGTTGACAAAAATATGGATATAAATTTAATTTTCACTGTATGTATGGTCAAAGAACTAAATGAAGTTAGTCCTTACAGCCCTACCTGTATATGACTGTTTTTATCCATTACTCATCATCAACTTCATATAATGAATTACTGTAACACACTTTGTAGTTTATACAAGACATTGTTGGACACAAATATTACAAATTGTATTATATTCATATAGTACTGATGTCTTGAAAAAATGAAAACTATATAAATGACACTCAGTCTATATTATGTATTAGTATTATTCAAGTAATCTGTTGTTGAAATTGAACATTAAGTCAAAAACAATCAAAAAATTGGCACATGATTGATTCTTTTCTAAATAAATTTTGAGTACTGCAAAAAGATAAATTCTACTGTACTATGCTTAGGACCATTACATTATTAAAAACAACTAATCTTTTATCTATTACAACCGAAATAGAAAATTTTCCAATCCATATTCAGCCTAAATAATCCCAAACCTAAATATGGGCCACCAATAAAAAAGAATATTAAGATAAAGAGCTGAAGACTACATTAAAGTGCTTGGCCACCTGCCAATTTTGTACACATATGTTCAAAGAATGTTTTGTTTAAGGATGAGTTAAAGTTACTTATAGGTTTGTAGCATTTGCAGCAGACAATAAAAAATCTTAAGATCCAGTTTAAAATCGGTTACAAAATTAGAAACAGAAAAACTCCCATTTTTAATTGAACTTCCACCTACTACAGCAAATATAATGGAGCTAGTGAATGGTCCATGTGTGCATGCTTATGTCAAATGAGCAATTAACCGGACAGTATCAACATTCCTGCAATTATTTCAATGTCGTGTGCTCTTAATGAGATAATGTAAGTAAACAAGGTCTTAATTAATTCGTCAGTATACATGCAATAGTTGTATCTCTTGCTGGTTTTTTTTTTCAAACAACTCTTCCTTAATTTACGTGCTATCAATGAATAAGTTTTCTTGTTTGAAATTATTTATCGCGTGAAGTCATTGACCACCTACTTCCCGTTACAAACTATCTTATTGGTGACTCACAACACTATATTATTTAACGAATGTAAAAGGAATGGTGTCCTTCTATGCTTTCGGCAATGTGTCGACGTGACACTTTCAAATTGCAATTTACACACATCTATTACAGAAATTCATAACTTTGAATTAATTTCACAAATATAAAACAATTTTAAGTAACAAATACTGCATTAATATTGTACTTACTTGGTGCGGAATCCGGCAGTGCCGTATTCAATGAAAACGTCGGTAGTTTTCGGATGCATTTCTCTGGCGAACGCGTACACGACTCGTAAGCTACTTGGCGGCATTCTGTTCGACGAAATTAATTTATAAGGCCGCGTAAACTCAAGTACAATCACTTGGAATCAACAAACGAGATTTCTACATTCCCGCTGTGACAGCGGTGAGCGAGAAAGACTAACTATAAGCGAAAAAGAACGTCAAAATCAAATGTCAAACGGCTATATAAACCTTCTATAGGGAAAAGTCCATCAACATTATAGCGAGTTCGGAACAATAAGAACTCTAAACTTGGCCGAGTTACAGCTGTCAAAATCGTTAAAAATTTTTTAAATAGTATATCTATTACACACTAGATGGCGTTAAACTACTAATCAAAATTATTCCTACTTAGTAATAGATGTCGTTAGTATTGCTGAAATAAAAAGCTAATATTTTATCTATTGAATACAAATACGTTTTTCTAAGTTTTTATAATATTCGTTAAAACAAGAGTCGTACTTCCTTACTCCAAAAGTACCAATAAAATATATATAATGCGTAATATAGAATAAATTTAAACTGAGGTACTTTAGGATATTATGTATAATCACAAAATCTTAATACTCTGTAAAAATTAGGTACTTGAACTTCAAAAATGGTTCTTGTTGGATCCTAAATTATGAAGAAGGTCTGTACAATGTAGGTACACCAACTAATTGGCGATCCACGCGTCGTTTGGTCTGGCGTGACGTGAAGTGAAGTGGCGACTTGGCGTTATTAATTGGCATTTGGATTAATGCCAACAACGGACATCAGTACTTTGCGCTTACGGAGAAACGAGTTAATTATAATTAGTTATCCTATTAAATCTCGGACGATAGCATCGTCGCTAATTCTCAGTTCAAAACTGAAACGCTCATTTCCGTTATTCAGAGTAGGTATACATCAAAATGACATAAGAGTCAGATAAGAACATAAGATCGATCTTGACAATGATATACCTACGTCATGTGTTAGACACACACATTAGCTCTTAGGTGGAAATAATATTGAATTCGAACAGGAGATCAGGTAAACTTGCAATTAGTTAGTTATAATATATATAAGTATATAAAGATAACCCGCACTTGGCCGCATGGCAAATTATGCCCTTAACTCTTCTCATATTCAGAGGAGAGCCGTATGCAAGTATGCAACAGTGCAACTATCTAGTTATGTATGGTGGTCTTTGATTTATTTAATAGCAACACATCGATAAATAAAATATTCCAACAAAATTAAAATTCTATTTTATATTCGTATTCTTTAAGACGCTTTACAGTTTCTAAATTTCCATTTCACCTGATCGCGTGTTTAGATAAATTCAAATTACAAAATCGTTAGTAGAATAAGGCCGAAAATGCCAAGCCACATGAAGAAGGCCTCGGGCACTAAATCAATTAGCTATGACACGGCGACATGTGCGTCTATTTGTCTAAATTACTGCAACAAACGAGAGTTCTAATAATAGAACTCCTTCCGGGCGCCGCGCGCAGCGGCGATCGGGCAATTAGTGAGCGATGTCGCTTTAATTAGTCACACCACAACGGAGGTTGCTCGTACTTCAGAAACGCTTCTCTTAGCTTGTGATGGAACACTCGACGTGATCACGTTCAGAATTCAGCAATATACATATAAAAAGACTATTGAAATCTAATATGTACAAAGATTGAGGTGAAGTATTATTGCTATGTCATCACACAGGTCCCTCACGGGATAGGCACAGAGAACCGAGTGTCAAATGTTTCTGTTCGTACAGATATGACGTGCCCCTTTTACATTTTATGTTTATTCTATTCGTAGCTCTTTGTACCTATTCACGTACGAAGCTTTCCGTATTTGAAGTCAGAAAATTTCATGTGCCATAATGTCACTCAGGCAAAAATTACACGGGTCGAAGAACCTAATTGACTCTAAGTATCTACATATAAAATAATGGCCCAAGTTTTATTCTTCTATTAACATTATAACCAACATGTCAAAAATACCGACTATAGATTCCGTGCTTATCTAAATTCGGACGTAGCGGAGCTTAGAGCCCATTTACGGACAGATCTCTGCTGCACAGACAACCTCGCATTGTTTTTATCAGGCGCTACAGAGGTATTCTACTTGAAGCAGATAACCTGTGAAGCCGTAGATATGCGAACAGCTCGCTATCGAAAACTGCGGGATTTGGACGGATAGCGGAAATATAACCACTAAGCTATTATTTGTGTCTTTTTTGTTGTTTTATGCTCACTAGATACTAATTTGGGATCAAAAAACCTTTCTTTAACGTTATTTCTGTTTCTTTAAATATGTAATATTTAGTCACTTACCTGTATTGCTGCTACGTATTGTGTAATTAAAAACTGAATAACTATAGGTATACATAACTACGTAAGGAACTCCTTTGAAGGAAAAAACAGACAGAAGTACTGCCATATTCATATGTATTGTTAATATGAGCGGTTTTAAATAGAGATCATTGAACAGCCTAAATACTAGCTGAGACTGAAAAGTGGAGCTGAGCAGCTGAATATGCCTAATATCGTTCTCAAAGCGTACTCGTATATTAATACCTGACATAGCATAATGTTAAAATGTATTATTATTGATATGATACGAAATTGTATGTAATATCATTGCAGTAATGGCCACCTTAATGGGGACGATTTGGCCATCACCAGCTCGCGCCGGCTGCGAGCTACTCTTGCGGTACGAATTTTACAATTCTGTTTTACATCCAACTTGAACTCTACCTCGCTATGTATAACATCGACATTCCTCTGATGCAGATAATTAAACATGTTTGTTGGGCCTCATAATAGGGACGTTTTGTATGGAATCAGGGCTCAGATTAAGTTGGTTCTAGAACAGCACATTAAGTCATTTAGTCATATGCCAACCGCTCGGCTATTATCCAACTATTAAGTAGTTTTCGAATCCATACAGCTCTACACTGCCCGGTATTAGATCATTGTTACCGACACAATTTTTGTAGGTACGTTAGGAAATATTTTGCGGTTTTTTTTTTTCGAACTTTTTATAGATACAATTTCTAGATGAGCGGGCTACTTCCTAGGCTGCATCTCGCTTTCATTCAGGTGGGATTTCAGCCAAACGCGAGTCTATTACTGCATAAAAAGATATTAGTAGCTACCTATTTGTCAATAAACGTGTTTTTCCTATAACATTTCGATAACTTCTCAGCTTTCCTCCACCGTTACAGATAGGTTACTGTTACTTAATGATTTTTATAACGCACAACGCGGCTAAAATAATAGGTACAATTAATTTCATGACTGCCTCGTCGGTCGAGTGTAGGCACAACACTCTTGGGACAGACATAGTTGAGATATTATTTAAATGACAAAAATGACCAATCTTTTTATATTTACTTCACCTGCGGGCCGGTCAAATGTTCAATATAAACGCACACGTATACCTACTTCTATCATGTTTTCATGGGATTCATAGTGTAAAACAATAATCAAACATGCTAATTTAACACTCGTACAAGCACTTAATGGTGTCCGGTGGGCCTGTGAGAGTGTGCCGGCGTGCACACCGCGTGGTCTGGCCATCAGTACATCGGGCCGAGCGCAGTAAACAGTGCTAATGCTATCTCCCATGAATGGTGACGGCGGCGTGTGGTCCGCCGCCGTACACCGCCATACAATGAGAGAGCCCGCCTCGTGTGGGGACCGCGGGGCAGGGACTTGGAAGTGTTTATAATGTTTATGTAGGTATAAGTAGGACTTTATGAATCTTAATGTTTTGGAGAGTTGAAGTTTACTCAATAATAAGAATGTTTTCTTTGCGGACAATTAATACTTTTGATTTTGTTATTTTATATTCAGCCTAGCAGACAGCTACCTGCTGGTACGTGGTCGCCGTCGCCTTCGGACCTGTTCTACGGCGGAGGAGTCGTTGCGTCGTCTAGTAGTAGGTAGGTCGTCGTTTGACAACGGTTCCTCAAAATATTGAATTTGTCCTTCTAGAAAGAATTGACTATTGTCTTTATGTATATTTATTTAACCTTAATTTTCGAATTTACAATCGGCGGATTTTATGGCAGCAACGTGACCGGTGTAAGTAGCTAAGCGCAGTGATCTCCGGCCCGCCTGCCCCGCGTCAATACGGACAGATCCCCCAGTGGCGCAAACCGGCATGCAACGGAATCACTACTTGATGACAATGATTATAAATCAAAATAAGGGCGTTGGTGGCTTGAAGTAAATTAATTAACAAAAGAGATATCGGTACGGTTGCGATTGAAACCGTAGATATTATTTTGATAATTAACCTTTGTTTTGTATGTGCCTATATATTATTACCCTCTGACACAACTGATAAAGGACACGGAGTTCTAATTGTAAAATTAAAAAAAAAAAACTATTTTAGTGTTATTCGTCAACAGCAGATATAATTGATCAATTAAAATTGAACCGCGGTAGGAACATATTTATTCTTAATGCAACATGCGTACCTATATAAGGCGATATGTTATTAAATATCGTCGTATAAATAAGACTCTCACATCTCAATGTGTGGTCTGTGTTCGTGCGGCCGCGTGCCAGAGGTGTCCGCGGCACGCGGCCCGCCTCTGCGCTATATGGGTAATGATTTCAAAGGAACGTATATATTTACTTATTGTATGATTGTGCCCATGATGGTACATGTAAATAATGAATGTGCATTGTTTTCATTTCCTAAATAATAATTGTGTATATGAAGTTACCTTAAGTTCAGTTGAGAGTTAAAGAGAGTTGCACCGTATCCCTGTCGGTGCGGATAAAAGCGAATGAGTTTCCATTTGAAGATTTCCCTTACAAAATAGTTTTGTTACATTTTTTAATTCATTTTTCTTTAATGAATTCATTCACATTGCATCAGAAGTTCAGAAGGTAACAAAGATACTTATTACGGATGTCTTATATCAGAACTAATGAGAATGCAAAAAATTCTAAGCAGTTTGCTAGTGGATAACCCAACATATTGTGATTTATTGACATAAGTTATTGAAGAAAATCTTAATAGGCGTTTTGGGAGATTTTATAAATTAGAGAAGCCAAAAGCAAAAGATGGCTAGCATCGATATCTTATCCCTTTTTACCCGACTGTAAGGAGAGGGACTGGAAATTGCTAGTACCTACTCGGTCAGTTTGGATTTTGCTCGGTACATAGAAATAGAAGAAAGATAGAAAGAGAATAACTTTAGGTATTCGCATAATAAAGCAGCACATATTCAGGTACAACACTATGCAAAAAGAAAATTAGATACACGAACAAAAAAAAACACATAAAATAAAAGAGAAACAATACAGTCAAATCAGTCACATTACAGAAATAGTTGAAAGGAGAATTGTGCTGCAGTCAGCTGCGCGTAGCTACCTCACGCAGCATGAGTTGCGATCAGGGAACAACGCTGATTTTCAGTGAGAGCTGACCGTGTTAAAGTAGCCTCGGCAGCTAGCGGAGCGCGTAAAGCAAAACTTTAGCAAAATAGGCTCACCACCTATTCAATTGTCGGGGGTATAAATGTAACTGGTGAGGGGTGTGTACCTACTACAGAACTCTGCTTAGGCACTTCTTCGGGGATTGCAAGATAAATGTTAAGTTGTATATATATATGTAGGGGAGAGGGGGGCTGGTACTAACAAATTTTGGATTTTAGTTGATATTTTTAATAATAATGAACTTTTTGAGTTTATTTTTGATTTATAACATGACTTGGTTATTCAGTTATGATACTATTCACAAAAACCATCATTTAGGTAAGCGCTTTTAGAAATATAGTCATCAAAACCAAAAAAGTCA
>DWME01003680.1:0-17710 GCA_018244795.1 Parelbella ahira ahira
ATTTCATGGGACTTAAACATAACTGATGAAACATGGGAGTGTATTACACTTCTCTGCCTACCCCTTCTGGGATTACAGGTGTGATATTACATTTTCATTTTATCATTAATAATTATATTTTATATATAAAAACGTGAAGTTATATGAAAGTATATATACAATATAATTAATACAATAGTGATTCTTATTATACATATTTTTTAATTATTGTTATTGGTTATGAACATTATAAAATATTAGAATTCTACAAATTGTCACATATACTTACATCATCAATGAAATTTTTAAACCTCCTTTTGCCAATAAAACATATTCCAGTACTGTCTCTCTTATTAGCAACTCGTAGAAGTCCTTCACATCTTGCTATTTCTCTGACTTTACTTTTTAATATATTTGCTAAAGGAAACATACATTTCTTTAGGGAATGCTGTTTCACTTGAGACAGAAAGAAGGTCTGATCTTTAAACTTGTCAGCTGGTTGTAATAATCTGACACCTAAAAAATATTTAAATATTTAACCTTTGTTCATATTACACTATTACATTGTTAAGAGATTTTGTCTGACAATTAAAACAGGATTGTGTTTCATTCTACAAAGCATAGTGTCTTTATCTCCACTAAAATTTCCTGATAATAAGAGGGAGTAAAAAGGAGAACCTCAACCTCCTCCGTCTTTTAGCTTCCCTTCCAAATAGAGAATTGTGTAACCTATTCCTAATGGTATCCTAAAATATTATCTATTAAGTCATTAGCAGAAGCAGAAGCAGTTACTAAGTAATAGAACATTAAATATAGCCAAGTGGTAGGTAATAATCAGATACCTGATGCTTTTACAAAAAACTTACCTTCATTTTCTTTATAGTGCTCTAAGAACGGCCCAAAAGATGTATTAGCATAATGGCCAGTGGCTATGGCATCAACACCTAAATTGTTCCTGCAATGATTGAAAAAGCTATCAAATTTAATATATCTATTGCACAATATGTCAGGATTTGGTGTCAGGCCAGTTTCATATTCTTTGAGCAGCACAGTAAACACTTCATTCCAATACTGCTTTATGAAGTTAACTCTATGTAAAGGTATACCCAGTTTGCGGCATACAATAGATGCATCTTCAAAATCTTTCTCATCTGAGCAAGTACCAGCTTCATAATTACTATCCCAGTTTCTCATGAATACTCCTTCAACTTGGTAATCTTGAAAATATAAAAATAATGTGTTGGATAACTGAGTATAAATAGTTACCATGCGATGCCAAACAAATAATAAGGTAAAAATGAAAAACTTGGATTAACAAAATCTTTTCTAAGACAGATATTGGACTATCAAATTAATTAGCCTATTGCTTTGAAAAACTTAAAATTTCCTGGCTTATTTCTTTTTATGTTACTTACTTTGTCTTTTGAGAAGCAGTGCTGCTACAGCACTGTCTACTCCTCCAGATAATCCCACAGCTATTCTATGAAACATGTCTAACTTTTTTTCAAGTTCTTCAGATTAAGTATTGAACATGCAGACAGTAAAGTGGTAACTGTACTCTGAATATTCCATACAGAATTTAACATATGCGAATTTGCGATTGTGGTCTTTCACTGTATTGTTTAGCTACGTTAGCATGCTATATCATTTAATTGTTGTAAGACAGTCATGACCAGAGCGTAGGTAGGTTAAAATAGTTGGGATGAGTATTGACTATTTATAAATTAAACTATACATTTTCATACAGTTCGGTTGGCAAAAAATAAATAAACTCAATTAACTTCTTGTAACTTTAAATCCATCAAACTCGAAATAATATCAAGATTACGTATTACTGTCTACTGACACTTTTGATTACCTTCGACACAGTATATAGAAATTACATCAAAAAAATTACAATATCCAAATTCTATTGCGATTATTTAGATTTAGCTCAAATTATATTTTTTTATACAACTATAGGCTTGCATTATATTATTATTGCTAATTATTAATTACACGCGTAGGTAATTAGGTTAACACTTATTGCAACAGAAAATGTCTGAAATGTTTGTGTTCCGAGTAGTCAGTTTATCATTTTTTACAGATTAAATAATCTGTAAAAAATGTCTTCATGTCGCTGTCAGGACTGTCAGGAGTAGAAAAAAAATATAATAAAGGCCAAGTATTTTTAAGCGTATTGAGTGATATACACTGATTTTGTTTGCTTTTATGATATTTCTATCGGTGTGTACGTAAATAAATATTGTTTTACATGTAATATTGTCATTAGATGCAAAAGTATTACAAGTTACTGTTTATTATAACCAAACAATGTCGGAAACCAGTGAAAAAATCGAAAACAGTTGTGACGCTCGCCGAAGAGTTTTAAATATCGCAGTTTCGACGGTGCTTTTGGAAACTGGTTTCGATTCTACTGACAAAATGTCTCTAGAAACTCTCACTGAAGCCTTGCAATGCTGTGAGTAATAATTTAGGAAGTATTTGGGGCCACCCTAACGTTTAACCAAAATACTTGGCAATGTAATTATTATAAAATCACTTATAAAATAAAAAATAATAATAATCGACCCATTTGTCATTCCACTGTTGGAATATGGGTCTCCTCTCGTACTGAGAGGCTCAAGGCCATAGTCTGCCACGCTGCCAGGTGCGGGTTGGCAGACTTCACACACCTTAGAATTTTTTTTTAAATTATTTCTAAAGTGTGCAGGGTTCCTCATGGTGTTTTCCTTCACAGTTAGTAAGCGATATTTAAACATAAAACACACTTTTGTAAGGAGGTGGGCACCATGGATATTTGAACTTAGCACCCCAGGAATGAGAGGCTGAATACTTAACCACTAGGCTAATATAATATATAAAATGTAATTATACAAATATTTAAATAATTGATTTAATTTTAGTTCTAACTGAGGTTGGTAATTCAGCACGAGGATATTGTGAGCTCGCTGGCCGTGTGGAACCAGTCCTTGGGGACATAGTGATGTCTTTTGTTAATATGGGTAAGTATTGACCCTATTCTTATATAATGCTCATCTTGAATGCTAAAGTAGACCAGTAATATATTTGACATGGCATAATTATTATATACTATGAAAAAATCTGTAAATAAGTTAAAAAATTATCAATGCACAATTTTTAATGATCAAGTAATGGTTATATTTACATTGTGTTTCAGGAATAAGTATAAAAGGTATAGAACAGTATGCCACTCGTCCTAATAGGCATGTAATTCAACCACTGCAACAGGCTCAAGCTCCAAGAACTCCAGCCATGTTGTCTGCAGGCTCTAAAGCAAAACCTGCACCTCATATACCATTTCATCTGCCTCCATTACCAGATCCACATGCTTATATAAGAACTCCAGTAAGTTTTAAGCAATTTACTGTAGTTATTTTGTGTCATTAACTCTGTGTTAGAAATATGAATCAAGAGATTGTATTTTAAGAAATGTACACATATTTTCAATTAGTGTTAACCAACTGTCAGTCTTTCAGTAATAAATGCTAAGTGGGATAAAGAAGTCAAATATTTACATTCCTTCAGCCCTATTTCAGGTTAGTTGTAGATGTCCCTACATGTCAATGGCCACTGGTTCTCATATCTGTTTGTTTTGTACTATGTAGCTATATGAATGTTCCTGTAAAAACATTAATTTCTTTGGAGGCTTATTTGTCAGATAAATATAATAAAAGTTATTATATTAATGCTAAACATATCACAAGATGCTCTACAGCTAGGAGGAATGATGATATATGCAAAGTGGCTAGTAATGGTTGGATGTGATGAGCTGAAGATCGAGTTTGCTGGCATGCCATTAGAGAGGCCTATGTCCAGCAGTGGATGGAAGTAGGCTGATAATGATGATGATAATATTAATGCTGTTTACTTCCAGACTCATAAGCAACCTGTGACTGAATATGAGGCTATAAGGGAGAAAGCAGCCACTCAAAAGAGGGATATTGAAAGAGCCCTAACCAAATTCCTAGCCAAGACCAGTGAAACACACAATCTATTTAATACTGAAGATAATCAAGTCTTTCCTTGTAAGTATAGATAGTTTAATTACACTGTAGATAAAAACAATTAAAAGTGATGAGTGATGTGGTACCGGTGCATTGTATAGGCAGGTATAAAGACTGTTTGAGTGAGTCTGTGTATGTGTATTTGTACATGCACTTAATTGTTGCTCAAAAATGAAAACTTGAAATATTTTAAGTAACAATTTTCACTGGTTTTTGACTGCCTGCGGTTGACAGCGCGACTGTCGTTCGGGAGGTCCTGGGTTCAAATCCCGAGTCGGGTGCTATTGGATTTTTCTAATTTAGAATTTCTAGTAGTGACTCAGTGTCTGGAATTGTGTCTGATTTATGGCAATAGGCTCACCACCTATTCCATGGAACTTAAATGTATCTGGTGAAACATGGGAGTGTCACTCCTCTGCCTACCTCTTCGGGGATTACAGGTGTGATGTTGTTTGTTACAGAAGTTTTCATTGATTAACCTTAGAACCACAGATGTTACATATATTTATCTGTTTCAATGTAGTTTTTGTAATAGCACCTGCACTTAATTTCATGAATATTTCTGGTCCTAAATTAGACTACTTATAAATGTGTATACACTAAGATGTCTACCTGTTTTTCTGACTCTTTAAGACATTAAATAAGGCTGTGCTTTAGATTGCCTTTAATTTATATGCAATTATTTACATATTATTTCAGTGATAGCATGCAAGCCAACATTTCCAGCCTACTTGCCATGTCTCTTACCGACCGATCAGGTTTTTGACTTTGATGAACTAGAGTACCACTTCCAGGTTGCTAATAGAACGGAAGATTTGCCTGCAGATAAAAAAGGTATAGTCCTCTCTGTGCTTTTACTATGATAAAAAGGTATTGCTCTTATTTCAGCAACTTAGCAGCATATCCTAAGGACATACATAGTTGTTCTATGAAGGCCAGGTTCAAGA
Source organism: Parelbella ahira ahira (assembly GCA_018244795.1). Taxonomy (NCBI): domain Eukaryota; kingdom Metazoa; phylum Arthropoda; class Insecta; order Lepidoptera; family Hesperiidae; genus Parelbella; species Parelbella ahira. The sequence continues at coordinate 4,955 of DWME01003680.1, forward strand.
TCTGTTTAGTTTAACATCTCAAAATATTTAGGTTCTAAGTATAATATTTAAGTTTAAACATACATGTTGTCTGAATGCTTTTATCAAATCTTTATTAATATTTGATTGCTTTTTTCAGACCAATCAGACAATGAAGGCGAGAATGGAGCTGACAATGAGAACACAAATAATTCCCAATTAGATTCACAGGACATTCCGTCGGCATCCAGTCCTGAACGAAGCAAGTCATGAGGTTACTAGATAATATGCAAGATTGACTAGCAAAATAAGAGTATATAGTATTAAGGGATAGTTTAAAACTTGTGTCAAAATTGTTATTTGAAATTAAATCTTTATATCTAAATGAAATTCCTTTCTTGTTATTTATACAAAATTAGTAGGTGTATGTATGAACTGAAAAAAAATATATGTATTTCGTATGCTGTCATTAGTACCATTCATAAAATATTTTTTGTTGTTCAAAGAAATCTATATCTATAAAAATGAAGAATTAAAGAAAAACAAAATAGGTTTATATAAGAGATTTATATTTATTTGATCTTAAACATACATAATTACTTCAATAGTGCAGAGTTTATGACTGGCAGGGCTTTGATGCCATCTCTGTTCACAATGGTTACCTGAAAGTTGGGAAGGCTGACAAATAAACGCCTGTGTACTTCTTGAACACACTTTTTAAGTATCTCATAGGCTTCCTCTTCAGTGGCATCTGTAAATTGCATTTTTCATAGTCACAAACTTACACATAAATATTTAAATAGATGAGAAAACGTAACATCACACTTGTAATCCCCGAAGAGGTAGGCAGAGAAGTGTAATACCTACAATCCCACATTTCACCGGTTACGTTTTACGTCCCATGGAATAGGTGGTGAGCCTATTGCCATAAATAATAATAGATGAGAATTAAGGTATATGTTTATCAGTACTTTTGAAAGTTGTAATATCAAATCAAGTGTTCACTAGTTGGGGTCATGAATTGTTAATACCATTTAAACTAAAGAAACACTGGTCAAAATAAATAGTATTAAAGAGTTAAAATTTCTCATAAATGTACTACTTACCCTTCTTATGATAGCGGTCCATGATGCTTAAGCTAAGGAAACCACCAAAACCATGTGCAGCAAATGGCACCTTGACACTGGAAGCCAGGTAGTCCATGAAAAATAACTCAGGGCCATTTTCTTTATCATAACCACCCATCAGTAGGTTAACAAAGTAAGGTGACTGTAAAGATTAAAAATAAAGCCATTTATGTATGTCATTTTAGCTCCTAAACAAGTTACAAATATATCTCATCCAAGATTGTAAATAGAAATTAAGGTAAAAAAATTACATATTGCATTGCATTGAAGTAAATTTATAATTGCTTAGTAACAGGTGGATTTAAAATTCAAAATCATCCAAATCAATCTCAAGAGGTCACAATAGTACACAATAGACACACACAGAGGACACAAGAGTAATCATATTTTTTAGTTTTCAACAACTCCATTCTTACTGAGAGTTGATGCATCAACATAATTTTTGAACTTATGAGAATGTGTTTTTCTTAATAGAAATGCAAGCAACAATTTGTCCCTCATTTCTCACTCTGCTGAGTGAAACATCCTATTAGTGCTGTTTTCAAACACACAACCTAGAGGACTCAGAGCAAAGTTCTTTAATTCAGAGCAAGGATTAATACCCGGTCTTTCAACCATGTGGAATTGTGGTATCTATTCTAGTTATCATATAATGAAAAAAAAAAATTACTACCAAATGAACTTACACTGCTTCTAAGGTACTCAGCCAGATTACGACGAGTGAAATTAGCAGCTGCGGACGGTCCCAGCTCGTAGCCATTGCGCATTTTATACAGCTGGATGTTTTTTGCAATGTACTCTGCAAACTGAGTTGTGTCACCAGAATCGCCTATTACGCCCATCACCAATTTATCAGATATCTTGTAAATCTTCTCCTCATCTGTAAGAAACATTGTACTGTTGATCTGTTGATGAATACGTATTGTTGTCTGGACGATAGTGTCTACATCACGCTAAATATACTAAGAGTGCATTTTAACCACGAAGAACAATTCCTTGCTTTAGAGCCTTACTTCTCTTTTAGTCCTTTACCAAAGAAATAAAACAAGAAAATTTGTATCAACTCACCGTCCTTCATCACCATTATACTGTGGCTGTTAGTTTGATCAGCGGCTATCATAACAAAATCATTGCACTGTATTCCTAACAGGCATTGCAAATTAATATTAGACATGTTTATAGGAAATCAAAATCAAGTGCAAGAATGCTAAGTGAATGTGTACCGCAAAACTGACAGCAACAATATGAATGACAATACAAATTTAAAGCCGACATAACCCAGAAACTTGTCAAATCACTATGAAGATTAAAAATTAAAGCTACAGAACAAAACAAAGATATATAACCATAGTAGTTTAATTAATTATTAGTATGTATTTATAGATTTAAATAGGTATATGTATGTATTATGTATGTAAGTATAGATTTAAATATTGAATTGAAAAAATTATTAATTACTTCATATTTATTACTATATTACGACTATATTAATATACTAGACTGCCTCGTTGGTCGAGCGGTTGCAAGCGCGACTGCCGATCGGGAGGTCCTGGGTTCATATCCCGGATCGGTGCTATTGGTTTTTTCTTATTTAGAATTTCTAGTAGTGACTCGGAGTCTGGAATTGTGCCCGGTTTGTGGCAATAGGCTCGCCACTTATTTCATGGGATTTAAACGTAACTGGTGAAACCTGGAAATGTATTACACTCCTCTGCCTACCCCTTCGGGGATTAGAAGCGTGATGTTAGGTTACTATATTACGACTATATTCTTGTGCTAGATAAATACGTTTCTTTGACTACAGAGAAGTAATAAAACTCATATCTTATAAAATAGAAGTCTACTAACATAGAAATTTTGTATATAGAGTAAGGACCCAGCCCACTATGTGTTCATCGAAAAAAAGAGAAAGTAAATAAGGCTACCTATCTCTCTGTCTCTTTCTACTTGAGCCCGCAAAGGTAGCGCTAGTATAGCGTGAGTCATTCATCAGCAGTGAGATAGGGAGAGATAGAGATAGGGAATCGCGGTCGTTTCTCTCTTTCTTACCGCCGAACGTTGCCGCCTATTGGCAGGCGTATGTCTTTCCTACTCTATATAATATAACTTATCTATGCCTAATAATAGCTGTCACTTCATACCTTACCCACGATTGAAGGTTCATGACGTAGTGACGTTTGCGCGGATCTCTTTTCATTTAAGTCTCAGTTTTTCTGGTCAATTTCAACGATCTTAACTCTTACCAATCTTTGGAACAACAAAAGTTAAAGTTTATATCCTAAGACACTATAAACGTGAAAATCCTAAGACCAGGCCATTGATTGTACAATATATTGGTATGCTTTCACTCTTGTTTCGTTAGAATTTGCGTGTAATAAATCGTAATTATTATTTTTTGTTTTTTAACTAAAAGGATAATGTGATAGTTTACAGAGGTAGAAATTTTTTGCACTACAATGATAGCTTGATAAAAGTCCCCATATTTGTATTAAATTGAATATTCCAAGTTTATTTTTCAAATACGTATGACATAAAACTTGTTTCATGTCTTGCTGAAGCCAGAAAGATCATATGCCTAAATTTATGATATTTTTCTTGCAACTTTAAATTTAATGATGCTTCAACTTATTTTGTTCATTACCCTGACATTCAAATTAGACTTTGGTAATAACTTTTTAACTTAAAGTGGATCAATATTAAGCGTTTTTGCTTGAGATTTAGATGCGACGTTCTTCATATGAACGATTTTTACAATATTGTTATTTCTAATTATGAGATATAACCATTTTCTTAGTAATTACTTATAACTTAATTTAATGTGAAAACAAAGTGGTACCAAATCATATTTTCAATATTAGTGGTAAAGGAAATGGTCTGAATAGATAATTTTATCATAAAATAAGCTATTTTTATGTTTCATAAATTAAGGTCATCATATTCATTTTATAACAATGCCACTGCAATTGTTTGGTATTGTATTCTGAATGAGTGAAAAATTCTTAATTCATCAATGATTATTGTAGAGATTCAAGTTTGCATCCTTTAAATATTATTATAATCATTAAATTATTCTAATGTTAATTATTTCTAGAATATATTCTAGGTATAACAAAGCTTTATTATTATTATCATATACTTGTCCAGTATTTTTAAGTACAAGTAGATCTTCCATAAAATCCCCAATGATAATAATTATGAATTGCTATTGTAAATGTGTGTTGTTTTTAATAATGTTGGGAATTTCCCTAGATGTTTCGAATTGAATAACATATGGCTAAGTAGATGTCAATAGGTTATATGGGATTCATGTTGGAAGTTTCACATTACATAAGTCAACTATAAACATAATTATAGCGGCTACAAAGTACTTTAGTGAAATGGAAACATCTTTTAATGATGTATTACTGTATATTGCTACACAGCAGATAATCCTTCTATCATAGTCATTATTGTTATGTTGAGTAGGTCTAAATATGTGATCACAGGTCAAAAAAGGAGATAAATAGGAGGTATAATGACTCTTATGTGAATATGGTGGTAGGTAATTATTTGGAGGTGATTGTGACTTTGGTTATCTTTAACTGGATGGTATTGCTGTTATGTTATTATAAAAAAATGAGCTGTTATATGAAAAACATGCACACACATCTTAGATGTTTTCATGTTTTATGTATTATTATGGCAATTATGGCAATGTTTCACCTGTCCATCCATTCCTCAGCCTTTGGGACTGCACAGCTATGTGTAGGCCTCATTTAACTAATGTCATTTTACTTAGGCCAGCTATATCCCAGCTGTAGCTTTATGGTAGTGGTATGCTTGTGAGTATTCATCAAGTATTATAAATATTAATTTTTCTGATTGCAGTACTTTATCAAGAGCAAGACAATAAGAAAGGTCCTTGACAATGGTGAGGGTATACTCACTCGCTGTGGTCTACAAAGGAGTGAATAGCGCTACAATTCTGAAAGCGGCATACGATTTGCAAAGTTTCAGTTTCTTTCAGAGAGGTTCTATCCAAGAGTTTATGACATTTGTAAGCAAAACGATAGTGGAGAGGACACAGCAAGCATCAAGGCAGTCTGTCAAAGAAGGTGAATACATGTTGCAAGTGTATGTGAGAGCTGATAACCTAGCTGGAGTGTTTATATCAGATCACGAGTACCCTAACAGAGTTGCACATACACTCATCACAAAAATTCTTGACGAGTTCACAGCAAGAGTGCCAGCCAGCAGTTGGCCGATGGCTAATGAAACAACCGTTGACTTTCCGGTACTACCCCAATACTTAGCTAAGTACCAGAATCCAAAAGAGGCTGATGCGTTAACGAAAATCCAGACAGACTTGGATGAAACTAAAATAATTCTACATGATACCATTAAAGCTGTACTAGATAGAGGTGAAAAGTTAGATGATTTGGTGGCCAAGTCAGACAGCCTTTCGATGCACAGTAAAGCATTTTACAAGACTGCTCGTAAAACCAACAGTTGCTGTAACTTCTGAAGCTCACAGGCTAGTTGCAGTCTGGTTATGTAGCTGAATAAACATGTATTTATAGGAACAAGTTATTCAGAGTTATTAAAATTGTATGTTATCGGATGTTCAATATTTTATGTTGATGCTTTAGACCTTAATTGGACTTTTTGTTCTGTGTGGTTAAGTAATGGATTTCGAAAAACATGAAAGCCAATATAACAGTCGCTTTCTTAGTTTTTCCCATAGAGAATACACTAGATGAATAGTGGATTTGAATAGGATTATTGATGACTTCAAGCAATACTTTTTATTTTTGTACGAAATTAATATATTACTGAGAAAAAAAGTGAGCCGTCACGGGACGTGAAAAAGAAAAAATAAAAAATTACGATTTTTTTCCAGAAGGTGATAACTGTTTATGTAATAAACACTTATTTCCATTATATATATTTAAAAAAATCATATTGCGACAACTCAATTCTCGCTTTGCCATGGCGACGCGTCTCCACGCCAACAATCGGTTTTATCCGCGGCTTTGGATGTTTTACAACAAAAATTTAAAAAGGGAAAAGATATTTGGTGTATTGGTAAAATGTAAAGGGTCATTGAATGGACACCATAATATTTAATGAAATGTTGTTCAATATTAATCTACTTAAAGAGACAATATTACAGAATATAGATAATTTACACTATTTAATATACATATATTTTATAAGTTCAAGGTGTTTTAGATTAAGAAGAAAAATTTACTTGATAAATTATGTGAATATATAATAGACCATATTTACTTACATGTCTTTTATGTGTATATACATATGTGTTTATATATATTTTTAGTAGAGATAGTCACAAATGTGTCACTATATATGAGAACTTGAGAACCTTTCAGAACTAAGTTGGATGTTTAATGAAACCTTTAAATAAGAATGCAACAAATAAAGCTCTACCAACTAACAGTTTTGGTAGACTGTGCAAATGTAAGTTTTTATTATTATTTATCACTCCAAGTCCCTTATGATGTAAGCGGAGACTGTTGATTAAATTAATGTATTTTATCTGTTCTTTATGTTCATTAATTGTAGTTCATTTTCTTTTTCCAAATAAAACGTCACTAGTTAATTTTATTATAGATGTATGCTGTTTTCATCACAATAAATTGTACAATAGTATTTAAAATCCTAGCCATTATGACGATTTGGAAAATAACATTTTAGTTTGTTTAAATCTACATTAAAGTCGCGTAGAGTGTTTATCTTAATTTTTACTTTGCCATTTGAATATGTGAATATTACCTACAAATTGTGTTTGATATGCTAATTTTGAACTAGTTGGATAGCCTTATGTACTAAGACTTAAAGGGTATGTAAATGACAATATGATTTTGTATGTGTTCATAGATTTTCTTTACTTACATCACTATTATTTAGCCTATAAACATTTTATTACACTTTTTTATTGGTAGGTAAAAATAAATTTTATTGTTATTTAAAAGTCATAAACCTATTGCTAATGAGCATTACTTAATCTGCTTTTATGGTATTTTATACGATGTGGTCTGCCCACCAACATCGGCGTGGTAGGGTTTGCAGGCTGAAGGTTATAACAGGAGTGGCAAATTTGCAAAGTATTACAATAGTTATATAATTACGGATACCCTGCATATGGCCTGATTGTTTAACTCTGAAAATTTTTTAGTATTCAATATTGACATAATTTTCTTTGCTTTAATGTGGTGAAATTAGTGATGTTAATTGAGCGTTATTAGTAGATCTTATAATAACCAAAATATAACCTACAATTTTGTGTAAATTAAGTTATTAATGAGTATAATGTTATCCATTATAATAATAATCATACGAAATTTTGTCGGAGCATACATACATGGGGTTCTATAAGAAAAGCACAAAGAGAGCTCTCGTATCCCGACAAAGCATTGGCCATTGATTGACGGTGACTACTTACAGACAGATGGCACGTCTGCTTATTTTCTAGGCAATTGATGTAAGAAAACAACTTGTTATTGTATTGTAAATTCTGTTGCGCAAGTAACGCTATAAGAACACTTATCTATCTTAAGTTTTCGTAATAATCGTGTTAGTAATAATTGGTTTTGTAGCATTTGTGAAGTCGTTTGATAATCAAGAATACTGACGAAATTTTAAGAGAATTTAGGAAATTAAACAATTCTAAATTAATTTTTTTTTTCTCTACGAGGCTAGCGATGACTCCAGATCAGCAATAATGAGTAGTACAGTTTGTGCCTTAGCAATGACATAATGCATGTTTAATAATTGAACTATTTCACAATAATCCGAGTATGCGTAAAATATGGTATATCCGGATAATTGTAAATGACTGGCTTAATTATTTAAAACGGCTTTTTGCAGATCAAAACCTGATATAATTAATTATTGCTTTTATTGGTACGATGTTTTCTATAATTCGCAGAAGGTAACTGGGCATCTTGCTATAATGACTTAATAAGGAGGTACTATCTGCATAAACAGTATTTGCATGCTTATAATAGTTTAATATTATTTAGGTATGAAAACATCTCATAACCGCGTATAATAGCTAAGTTATTGTCCGTAGTGACTAGTTTAAGGCGAAATAGGTAGGAGAAGGAAAATGGCGGGAAATACACCCGCATTCCTTGCAGGTGCAAGTTGATTTCTGCGTGTTATACTTATCTACTTATTAGCACGTACACCCAGTGTGTCGAGATATATGTATAAGAGCGACTTGCTTGAACGTGCTGTGTTCATATTATTACAAACGAAACGATGTTACTAAAACAAAGCAATAATAAAATTGTTACTGTATTGTGCCAACTACCTCACGGTATTGTGTCTTATATGTCATGGGTCAGAATTGGCAATATACTATTGGAGAATGATTAATGAATGGGAAAAAGATTTATTTACACGTTAATTCAAATATACATAAGTGTATGTGAATCGATGATATATTAGTAAAAAAAAGTAAAAAACAAAGAAGACGGTCTACAGTTTACACAATAAAAATTTAAACATTCTTACTAGTATTTACTCGCACGCAAAGCTTTTGTAATTTTAACTGTTGAAAGGTAATATTTTTTAGTTGAATATATTATATATCTTAAAATACTGAGGTATTGTGAGTCTGATCCAGTTAAAACTTTGGATTTTATACAATTAAAGACATGAGGGGATGACGGTTATATGTACCTATGTATGTAACAATTTATTTTACTTTTTAATATAAATGATGGGGTTGTGTTAATGTGTCTTCTCTTTTCAAACTTGCCTGAAAGACGTATAAAAGTATCATGTTTAAGGAGTTTGCAGCCATCGAAAACCATTAATGTTCATTTCTGTAAATCTGCAAATTTGGTAACAACACCATCAGCTCATGTCTTCTTGTATGTGTAAGTGCAACGTGTGTGAATTTGTAGCTAATATGTGACGTTTTATGACTACATATTTGTTGTAATTCGTATTCATATGTATATGACTTCCGTCAAAATGTTATTCAGAGTTGTTAATAAACGGCTTATGTACTATGTTTTATTTTTTTATTTTTGCTTGCCCACAGCGATCTGGCCAGTGAATACTAATTAATAAATTTTGACTTCTATACCATTTGGTATGGGATATAGTTTTTGCTATAATTATCATCAGCCGGTTTCTGTACACTGCTGGACATAAGCCTCCCCTAGAGCACACTGAGCTTGATCTTGAGCTCTTCGCATCCAAAAGGTGCCAGCCACTTTGTGCACATCGTCACTCTACTTAGCAGAAAGGCGTCCTACGCTACGTTTGCCAAGACACGGTCTGAACTCTCTGATGACGTCTACTCTGACGGTTATCGGTTTTGCGACAGATGTGACCAACCCATTGCGACTTCAGCTTGCAAATCCTTTGAACTATGTTGATACCTTTGCTATTGTGAGGTTAACTGTGGGGTAAAATTGCTAAGTATTAATTTTTCTCTATGAGTCTGTACTAGTTAGGTTTAATTTAAAATTATTCAATATGTTCCATAAACATGTAGGTGCTTACCACGCTGCTACCAGCAGCAACCATGCAATCCTGACACCAACTTAACTTTTAAATTCTTTTTAAAAATTTATACTGCCTACAGTCATATTCGTATATACCTTTTAGAGATTAGTTGCAATGTCTATGGGCGCCAGGGACCACTTAACTGCTGTTCGTTCGCGTCCCCAAATATTGTCACCTAAAGGATTTTTTACGTTACACGTCACTTAACTGCGTAATAAAAGACAGTTTGAAATAAAAATACATATATTAATTTTACATCAATATTAAATTACAGCCAACGTAACTATGTAGGTTACAATAATAAAAATATACCTATATAATTTCCATTGAAACAAATAAATAATAAAAACAAAGTATTTTTCTTATTAGTAAACCTAATGCTAAAAATCATCATTGACTATGAGAAGGTTGCAACTGCGGAGTACCAGGTAACATTCATTATCAATAAAACAATTCATCTACAAGCAAGGGAGAGCTCACTTATAGCAATAATTATTATGGAATTTACTCATTAACACTATAATTAATAATGAGTAACAATGCCAGTGAATTGTGAAAGCGAAAACAATATAAGAATAGTAATGTCGTGGGGACAGCGGTACGGATGTTTACACGGTCATGAGATCGGCGTACCAAGTGTTTTGAGAATGTACGTATAAAATATATTGTAATTGACTTTAATTACATACAAATAGTATGATTTTAAAACTTAAGCTAAAATTTCACTCCTATAAATAAAAACTCTTACGTATCAACAGAAATGGAAGTAAGAAGCATGTCTTTCATATTAAAATGTTATGTTGCAACCTGCGCAATCCACTGGCATTCGTAACCTAAATAAGAACAGAGATTGGTAGGTATTACATTGTTACTGGGTAATATATTTTTGCGCTAATTTTTTGGCATAAAGCAGTGAAAAGAAGTATAAATAGAAAACTTAAGCTTTGGAATAGACAACCAGTAAGATTGTGATGAGTAGTGTATAAATAAAATAAAAAAAAAACTAGACAAAAAGTTTGTTTTAAAACATTGTTTGTAGCAGTTTCACTTCAACTCAGTATATTTGAAACACACGGACACAAAATCGACAAAACTTGTTAAAATGTTTCGTGTATATATAAGGTAGGTACATGATTTCGTTTAGGTACATAAGTTCAAACGGGTAATCTCACTGGAAAGATAACAAATTTTGGAAGTATTACTAAAAAAATTAGAATATGTACAACATAAAATAATAACACTAACCGAAAGATAGCCAACAACATTACAGACACGAGTAGAGTAGGAAATAGAAAAGAAATGAAAGTATCTACACAAATTGCAAACGTATAAATGCCCTTTTTTAACCATCCACGCGGGAAGTATAACGTTAAATATATTCTTTATTTGTATATTCCGTACTACTTAAAAATTACCGACCGAATATACAAATGCGATCCAAATTGATGCGGAGAAAATAACAGAGAACACAACAGCGGCCTCAGCTAACAATTAGATGAAAGGCTGCACGGCTATGATTTCCTTTGTCAGGTCATCTTAGGAAAATATACCTACTTTGATTTATCTGTCAAATCACATTAGCGATTTATTACTGAATAATTAATGGCAGGTAAAGGGCCTTGAGAATTGCTGAATTTTTTTTACGTCACAAGGTCACATTGTGTCACATTTTCTCCCTATCCAGGGTTGGATGCGTTTGTGTATTTGGACATTAATCTCTAATGATAAAGAGATTTCATTATAATAGTCGTACAATATTCTCTTTATTTAACACACAAGTGTTTTTTTTTGTTACATCTATGCTCTAATATTACATTAAAAATATGTTTAAGTGTTCCCAATTGTTATTTTCCAATAATGTAAAATATTGGTTGAAGTAACAAAACATTGCTATGCATTTTATATCTGCATGAATGAAGATGTTTTTTTTTTGATTCCTCGCTTGACATGCACTTCAAAAAATTCAGTCTTCGGAAAATAATGGATACAGCGCAAATTATAACATTCATGTAATGAACATTAATTGTTTTGTTGTGGAAAATTAAAAACAATCGCATTACAGGCCCAATATTGATGTTAGTCAATTCCTTGAAAGACAGAGTAGAGAATATTCACCGAGTAATATAGATGTTACAAAACATACAATTCATGTACATCCACAGTGAAAAAAAAATAGCAGGAAGATTCTTTTTTGCTACAAGCTTTTTACACAAACATCAAAAGTAGTCCTTAATCCGAAAAATACAACAAATATGAAGGTAAAATACCCTTCAATGTACAATGTAACACTCCATCCTAATTATTAGACACAAATCTATCAGGTTACGAAAAAGCACTATGGATGGAGCCAGGGAATTGTGGTAATAGACAATATTTATAACTTTACATTATTGTAAATAAACATTTTACTACTTTTCTTAGAATAGTTTGTATAAAAAGCTGAATTCAATGTACGTTACCCATAAGACATACACCGATAATTACGTCAATGTTTTTGACTAATAATGATTTTCCAAATTAAAACACCGCTACGAACGATTTTGACATAACAGAATTCGTAATACATATAGTAAAAATAGTCAGAAGCTAGCATAATGTCTATTTTCAGAACGTTATAACGATTAATTACAAATTTATCGTAATCATATAAATGCTTTTCGAATAGAAGTAAAAATAAACGTGAAATCACACATACTTAACTCAATACTAATAGAGAAGTGAGAATATTTAGGACTCGGGTGATCCTACAGCAAAAAAATTATACTGCTATTCACAATTATGCATGATTCACTTACGACTACTTATATAATACAAAAGGCATCCTTTGAAAATTATTTATATTCATGATCGACCGTGGAACCGAGAACACGAGACACGTCTACGACAAATCACAATACAAGCAACGCAACCGAAAGACGGCAACTCAAATATCATAAATAATAATATAACGTAGCTTCACTAACGGCGAAAGGTCACACACTCTACGTTCGCGTCGGGAAACGAGTTCTTTGTACTAATAAGGATTTGAAACACTACGGGGTCGGGGCGGCGGCGCCGCTCACTTGCTGGGCGCCTGGATCTTCTTGGAGCGGAAGTCGTATACCTTGCGGCAGAACAGCACGAGGTCGGGCGAGACGGCGGCGGGCGG
>DWME01003681.1:0-17709 GCA_018244795.1 Parelbella ahira ahira
GAGGTCCTGAGGGCTATCTTCGGGTCGGGTACTACTAGATTTTTCTATCTTGAAATTCGTTGTAGTGGGTCTGGATTTGTGCCCGGTGTATGGCAATAGGCTCACCGCCTATACCATGGGACTTAAACGTAATTGGTGAAACGTGGGAGTGTACTACACTCCTATCCCTACCTCTTCGGGGACTACAGGCGTGATGTTATGTTGAAATTAATTTAAATAACATACCTTAATTTTTTAACGTAACTGCTCTATCGGATCCCTTGACATTTTGTTTTTTGTACAATGTCTTTAAATGTTAATCGATTACCTCTTAACCACAACTAACCGCCTAGTATTTTCAATTTAATTAATTTTTTGTAAATTAAATTCACCATCAGCAAATGCAACATAATCCATAGTAACACATGGTAGCATTTTCATTTATTCACAAAAAAGTTTTAAACCTGACATCGGGGAAATCAAAACGAAAGTTAGTATCGTGTGAAGTAGCACAGACTGATGTAAAAGTTCAGTATTACTGGGCGTCAGCACGAAAATGGCTTAAAGTTATCGACATTTCTATAATGGTAACAGTTGCTATTAGTTTTCTGTCCGCGTGCTAGTGTACGTTATATTCTGTATAAAAGCATATTCGTGTTAATAAAACGTAATATTCTAATTAACAAATAATGTATAAGTCCATTTACTTAAGTTGAATGTACACCGCCATTACATTACATAGATTTTCCAATATTCGTATAGAATTTTAACAACAAATGCATAGTTACGTAGCATATCTAATTTTTATTTTGTTACAGGATTAATAATTATCTAGGTAGGTTAATTTCATTACACATCTAGATACTAACCAAAGTTATAAATACCACAAGCAACAAATGAGAAATGCGTACAAATACATTTACTGCATTCAGACGTTCCGAAAATTAAATATGCATATTCAATAAGCAATAAACACAAAAAGCCCTAAATGTGTGTGTAATACTTCGTTATGTAGAATATAATTTTTTGCCTAGCCTTTTGTTCCAATGGTTAGTGATTCTTATTATTGAGCTAAGGGTTTGAGTTCCACACTCAATAAATATTTACGCCTTAGACACGAGTAGTAGTGTTTCTATTTATGAGTGTATAATTACCTACGTGAGTGTAAATTCGAATTATTATTTAGCAGTTGCAATAGGCTCACCATCTATGCGATATTGGAACGTAAGCGTAACTGGTGAAACGTGGAAGTGCACACTCATCTGCCTACCTCTTCGATGATTACAGGCGTGATTTCACATTACGGTATTCATTGTGCAAAATTAAAATTATTGTTTCTCTGCTGTCTGGTAGCCATTGACTGTTTCTCTCTCTCTCTCTGACTCTTTCGACTATGTTTGGGACCAAATGGTCATGTGTGAGTTGTCCCAAGGTACTATTATTATTCGTAATACTGGCGATAAAAATTGTGGCGATTCCTCCGGGACCGCACTGCGAATTTTAGGAGCTTTTGAGGCTGAAGGTTGAATAGATCTTAATCAACTGGGACTATCCCGAAAAACACGCGTGAGAAAACGGCTTGCCATTACACAATAATGACTCCGTAACCTTTTTGACTTCAGGAAAAAGAACGAAGATATCTTTTTCAAATAAATTGAGTGTACAAGTAATGAAATAGCGTACATGCATTTCGAATTGCATATATAATTTACAATTTACAATAACAATTGTTCCATCCAATGTTTTTTACTGCAATGGTGTAAAAACCAACCGTTTACTGAAATTTCATTAAGGACACTGCAATGTTTTATTAATAATAACAATAATTCATCCTCTAGCTTGACTATAGTACTAAAATAATAAAAAAGATGCAATAAAACTTATGGCTGTATAATTCTAGGACTAATCATTATGATAATTAAAAAACAAACAAAAAATTAACACTTAATACCTGTTGAAAAGAAACGTTATTTTTTTTTATATTACGCCACGTGGCTTATCATTTCCTGTTGAAAAACATGTAACGTTTTTGTCACATCAAAAATAAAACGGCGGCTGTTTTAATATTCGAAAATCGACTTTAATCATGGAATAAGTTGTAAGTTATCATTGTATATCATTCCACCTAACTAGAGGGCGTCCTACGCTACATTCTTAAAGTCGTGGAATCGTACACTTTTGAACGCATCTACTCCAACGGCTATCGGTTCTACGATAGAATATACATAAAAAAAGAAATATATTAGCGTTTGAGACGTAAACGTAACTGATGAAACATGGGACTGTATTACACTCCTCTGCCTGTCTCTTGAGAAATTACAGGCGTGATGTTTTGTTTTGTTTTAATGGTGTTATAAGTGTTCTTAACGATCACACCATTACTTATACTTATGTACATAATTCGAAAGTCACAAAGTCATCAGTTTCGCGGCCGCCCGCTCATTACCGGAATTGCCTGTCCTTCACTTCCACGGCTTTCAATGCAGCGACCTATCACTCCAAGTGTGACATATTTTACAAAATCAACACTTTTGCGCGTATCGCTTTACTAAGCTCTTATCGTACACCATATATTTATTTTTTTAACCAAATTTGATGTATTTTGGCCCTATTTATTTTGTTCCATACATTTTTCAAATAGTATTATTTATTAAGGGCGTTCAAAGAAAATTTTAATAACCGTTAAAATTTCTTATATTCCTTATAACCTTACTCCTAACGTCCTACTTACACATCATATAATACTATACTCCGTATAACATTCCATATTACTATAATATTTGAGTAAAAATAGATCAGAAGACACAGAAAAGTGATCGTTCGGTATATTAGTGTTACATACATTACTATCGTGGTCCCCCCCCCCCTATCTCCCCAACAACGACAAAATGGTAAAAAACTCTACAATTTTAATCAACTGTCTTCTGCACTTGTGTCGCAATACATTCTTTCAGCCGCTAAACGTTTTTCTTTAGCGCAAACGGTTAAAAGGGAATATTAGAAAAAGCGAAAAATTCTTGTTAAGTTGCTAACACAGTGACAATGCTAACATCTCTTCGAATTGCATATTAGTAATAGTGACCACGTACCATCAGGCGAACTATTTCAATTTTTTTCAAAATTTTCAACTTTTCAAAAATTTTAAATTACATATAGAATATCCGATTCTTCACTTGGATTATCCAACAGGTTGGATACCTACAAATAATATTTAAAAACTTGAAATTGAAAAACGTACAGCTCATTTCCAACCAATTTTTATACAATTCCTGACAATTTTGTCTGGAATTCTCAAAGGGATGGAACTCTAATCTAATGTACCCTATTATTTTTGCCTATTTCAGTATTAAGGCATACGAACGTAATAATGACCGAAGTCCAGGGAGGAGTATCTAATCTTCTTGATACATCATTGCAACGTAAATAGTGCAACTTTACGTTATTCATGGCGTCGTTTTCGTTTAAGGGCTGGTAATTAACATAAAAGATACAGTGATAGCTTTGTGAGTTAGAATTCTGCCCTTATTCTGCATATCTAAGGTTCGAATCCGTAGCACGCGTCTCTGATTTTACTCAATTATGTGCCTTTTAAAATTAAATATAACTTTATATAACTATGAAGGAAAGCATTGTATGAAACCTGCAAGCAACAAATGGTTGTTTAATTAGTCTGGTGCATGGTTTATTGATACCCAACTGGTCTAGTCTATTTGTGTTTAATCTGAACTGATGAAAAAGTTCTTAAACAGCCTCGGAACCAATGTGCATGGATAAAGAGAATGATAAACTTATAAGAAGCATGACAGATCTACAAGAATAGAGATATTTGGCACTCCGTACCCTCTACCTACCCCGGAGAGGACATAATATGCTGATATAAAATAATAATAATGGTATAACTATATCAAAAATGTGATATAATTGAAACTCCTCGAAATTGATGAAGTCTGTTAGCCCATATCGTTACCTGGAACTATTCTAATCTACTTATACTAAGTTTTAATGTTTTTAGAAGATTTTTTTAAACATTTATTTGCATTATTATTATTGTTATTTTCAAAATGTCTTATATTAATAACGCTATTAATTTTGTTTTTTAATAGTTGATTTTAATATAGCCCGTCAACTTTTAGTTAATTTGAACTGATGTCATCGTCAGCCTCTAGACGTCCACTGCTGGAGGTAGGCCTCCCCTAATGGCGCCACTCCTTCCGGTAACAGGGATCTAAATTTGCAGAAGGAGGAGCGGATACGGGTGCTGAAGCAGAAGCTGGCGGAGCGGGAGACGGCGGCGGCGGGCGTGACGCAAGGTACTGGCGGCGTGCTCGCCGACCTCGCCACCTCCGACTACGGCACCTCCACCAACTACACGCGCTCCTCCCGCGCCTCCGTCTCAGATCTCGACTTCTCCGAGAGTTACTTGTAACTCCACCCCGCCACCAAACTAAACATTCGACCTCGACTACCCTCTAAATTACGTCTCCCCTATCTTTTGTGTAGCTACCATTTTGTAGCTGTCTCGGTAAAAGGAGCATAGATCGCCCTACCTATTGTCTAAATATAAAAACATCGTTATAGGAATCTTCGTGATTATATCATTATTTCAGCAACGATTCAGATTCGTCTTCTATAAATTCAGATTAATGTCATCCTCTTCTGACCTTGATCTATTAATTTCCGAAACGATTCTAATAAAAGCAATAGGATTGAAGAAAAAACGATTGGAAAAAAGTGAACATGATTTTTTCTTATTAAACTTATATACTCCAAATTCAGCTCGATTTACCTTTATTATAAAATTATTAGGATTTTGGTCAAATGTTACTACTTACTACCAAATTCAAAATTTAAAAAAATCTACTACATTACATTATTTTCTTAATAAAAGATGTCTGGTAATAACGGCAACTGCTAAGTATTACAAAATAACGAATCTGAAGATGTATCGAATGGACATTCGACCTGTGAACTGACATAATATACTGACATAATACACACAGTCGGTCGGACATTAGATTTGTGTAACATTGTTTTTAGTTTCCTTCAAATTAAAATCCATTAAAATAGGTATAGCTGTTTTCAACAACTTATAAATTAAAATATTGTCGTACGTTACCTTCTTATTTCTTCCGGAAAGCTATTATACATAAATTTCACTTTTCTTTTATTCTTTCCTTACAAAGTATGCCATAACCTACTTAGCCATGCTAACGGGGTAATATAGTTCATAAATCAACAAAGTTTGTCTTGCCGCCAGGCGAGCCAAAAGCCCGTCGACCTAATTGTATTTATGGAATAGAAATCGGAATCTTATTGTATTATTCCTCAATAACAGAATTTAATCCCATTCCAGATCCTTTTGTATATTACTTGTTCTAAATGTAAGTGAAAATAGAAATCTTTCAAGTGCGATTCTATTTCATTGGTATTTTGTTTCACAAAAAAATGTGTAACAGAATTATTGCATCTTGAATACAAAAATAACATGAAAATCAAACTAGTCACTTGCTAGTAGTGATAATAACGTTCGAATATCTCATTGAAGTTCTAATTCAAAAAACTATCTCGCTTTAGAAAATGTTCTCAGGTAACTGAAGGAATCTCTGAAAATTCGTAATAATTTGTTTTAAATCTTTAATTAGTTCAAAGCGTCTAAAATTTTTAATAAATCTCATCGCCTTCGTCTATTTGATATCTACTCCATAAAAGATTGATCACTTCATTCTCTAGATTGGAATCCATTCCAGTACCCTTTCAAGCTCAAAGTACACTCACTGGTACTTAGGTATATATCGACCCGAGCTAGACTGAGAATTGTTTAAGACGAATGCCGCACTGAACGTGAGAGCGAGCTCCAATTGCAGTTTTGTAAGCGGTAATGGAAAGTATAAATCTTCTCCAATGTTTATTTCTTGGTACCTACATAAAACTAAATCAGCATTGCTACCCACAAAAAAGATTTCTTTAAAATCAATCAGCAATGTTAACGAAGTCCATAATATGATGTTAGTTACTAAGAAAACTTTTATTGTTTCCAGCCAAAAGGAGTTCAGTTGAACTTTTGATAACAGAAATTAAAATATTTTTATTAACCCCACCTTTGTCAGAACCTAATAATCCATCACTAGTTCGTTCCAAAATTCTATTTTCCTTTGTCTCAGCATTTAATACAATTGGTATTGTAATAGAGCCTTATTAATTATTCCTTCGGGAATAAAAAGCTCTATCCGAAGCACATTCATCAATCCCTCCTCTAGATTAGAATTCATTTCCCGAAGTCGTAGCCTGACAAATGATTCCACTAGTTGAAAATTATCAAGAAGAGGTTTCGAAAATGCGACTTAAATTACCGTTCGCGCCGATTAATCAACAAATTGTAATTGTTTCTATCTATTCCATTTTTAAGTTTTGAAATCTTTAATTATTATACGTAAGGTGACGTCACTTCCTAATAATAATAATATATCATAAAATGAATTTAATTATTTAGATATTTGATAGAGCATCCGTAAAATTCCATTTTCATATCTAACAAAGGATTGAGCTCCATCCAAAGGAAGTTCGGCGATCCATCGTCTAGATTAGAATCCATTACGTGATTCTACTGAAATTGTAAGCGGATTCGTAAAATATAGGCAGTTGAAGGGAGAGAGAATCTACTCGCTGCCGAGATAGAAATTATTTGAAGATGAATGGTACGGTACATTTTGAACAAAATTGCATGATTGTGAATCAACTATAGTAACACCATTTCCAGTTAATTACATTATACAGATAGAAGAATTAACACTTAAAGAGTTAAATTCTAACCCCGTTGCGTAATATTCAAACCCATCATAAAATTCTAAAAGAATACAATTACATTTTTTAAAGAGTTCAAATATTAAAACGTAATAACTACTAATGCTTAAATACGAAGAACAAAAGAGGACACTAATGACTCCTAATAAGAGGCTATTCGATGGAACAGGTTGTTAAGGTAACCTTAAACTCAAATTACAGTTCCATAAAACGAACTCGTACATCGATCCAACCGCTCGTTCCTTGGTTCTAGAAATTCACCGCCAATCGTAGCAATTACATTACACACTAATGACAATTGGACGTTCCTCTCCCCTGCATGCACATCGAAGGTATGTTCAGGGGGTTGAAAGGTACATGTTTATGTAGAAACGAATTCACATTCTGACAGATATACAAGTCACGGCGTAATCATTTCGTCGGATTTTATCTTGCGATAGAAAATTGCACGCCTAGGAACGAAAGCTACCATTATATCGTCGTTTAGTATCACTTCCAATTGTTGTACCGTCAACAAAAGTATTAAATCTTGTAATATATCTCAATCCAACTTTATTTTCTCATTCCAAACAATATATTATATTAATGGTCGAAACCTTTTGTCCAATTTTCTTCCTTAATTTTCGCTATTTTTGGCTCCCTCAGTGAAAAATAACAATGTCACAAAGATGTCGCATGAAATTTAATTTTTCAGCGGCACTGCACCGAAACCCGATGAAATCCATTTCATAATCAACCGTCAGCCTCGCGGCGGTGTTTGTTTATTCGTGTTTTATTGAACCCAAATTGATTAACGAATGAGTTTGTAACCCAATCAATATTCACTTTCAATTCATTCCTTAATGAATTACTGTGCAATTGTTATTGGATAACGATAGAAAATTAATTGGAATCATATTTAATATAAGGGGCGATTGATGTTCACGAATATATTAATTATAGATTATAAGGGAAACTCTTGTTACGTTATTGTAGGAATTAAAAGTTTATTTCAGGTTGAAAAGTGAAATTGTAATCTTATTGAAGCAAAAATATACAAGTACTGTTGTTACACTTTTAATACCTGCATAGTTTAACCTTTCCTTTAATTCTAGAATTACTAAGAGTGTTTTATTATTGAGAATTCTGATGCCTATTCGATAGATGTGACGCATTGTAGGGCACAGTTTTACCCGCCCTCGTTGTCTCTCGTTCTATCATCAGATTGTTGTCTTTATTCATATCAGATTTTTAGAATCTAGAAACACATTAAATATAAAGACTTCCACAGCGCAATAAGCTCATAATATATGTTTTAGAAATATTGAATACTTAAATTTCATCCTTACACTATTTGTGATATGTGGTGTAAATGTTATCACAACTGCCTTAAATTGCCGATACTTTCAATGGACTCTGAGGTGGGGCGGATAATAACCGAAAAAATCCAGTTATGAATGTAAAAGTTACAGATTTATTTCATATGGAGGATACCACAGAAGTTGAAATCATTGCATAACTTGTTCTGTTTTATCGGATTCGTGGATCCGCTGGCTTATTTTGTAGGCAATATTGTCATCACAGAAGTAGTAAAAGAAAATTTATTATCGTTTCGATATACGTACGGGGCACATGTGATACTAATAAAAATGTCAACTCGTAAAATGGCAGCCGCAAGTGTCAAAACCTCTTGCTGGAGCCGTCTGGATTGCTACCAGTTTGTGCTTATTTCTGTCATAAAATGAGCCACACAGTACCCCGATTTTGACTATCTAAAGTCACGTGGACTTATGACACGATTTAATTAAAACATTGCCTTTTAATGCCACTTCCATTAAAAAACAATTAGGCGCACAAGTGACATTAGTACCTTGCGATATTCGCGCAAATACCTCCACAGAACATAAGCGAATTGGGTTTTTGTGAATCAGATATACGGGTTTAACGTGTAACAATATTTCCACCTCGTTACGTGAAGTGGGGATCGCTCAGATCAACAAATCACCGACAGCGGTGTCCGTAACAAGCGTTACTTTGTTAACAAGCGACCCCATACCGCCCTGCCCCTAGACCCCAAACTCTAAACTCTACCTCACACAGATTGTATGTTTGCACGTGTGTATTGTCTAACGTGTTCTATTGTATATACATTATTACCTTAAACCCCATTAGACTGACTTAGCGGTACTGTTAGCAATACGATCTACTAAATGTTTCTATTCGATTGTAAACGTAATATTAGTCATGATGGCAGTACGTCTATCCGACTCTACGGTAGAGTTAAGTGTCACAACAACGATTGATCTTTGTGCTTTTTAAATATTATATAATTATTGTTAACACTGATGTCTTCAACTTCGACACTTTTACCTTTAATTGGCACCGTCTAAGTAGATAGAGTTAGTGTGAAAGTTGGCAGACAGAGCGCAACTGAACAAACTTAACAACGCAGTTAGAATATTCACAATACTTAAATGTACTTATCCATTGTTTGATTACATGTATAATTTATATTTTTAGATGTAGTGTTTTAAATTCATGCAGTCAAATCTCGTTAAAACGCCGAACATAAAAATGTACTATCATAAAAATTTTCACCGTCTAAATTATTAAATTAACTCTGTTAAAATACATCTTATTAAATTGAAATTGGCTTTTAATTGTTGTTTAAATGCGAAGAGAAAAAGATCATTGACGTACCGTGGTTAAGTCTAGATACGAAGCTGGCACAATGACGTAAGTATTTTATTAGTTGGAGTTGTCCTCGTAGTAGTCCGTTGTTTTGTGTTGTTCCCGACTGCATGTTCCCGCCCCGTTGCCCCCCCCCCCCCCCTCCGATGTGTCGTAACACCTCATAACTTGTAAATATTTATCATCCGGCGCACATTCAGCCAAAATTTTCGCCTAAAGTTTACAACAGCTATCCACATCGCGTCCCTTCGGCATAATGTCGGACCAGTTTATTGCATTGTTTGTCTCCCGGTATGTCATATCTCATCAGGAAACACCCCTTCATAATGTACTATTGAACTGAGCTTCAGATATATCTACGTGCCCAAAGTGGCGACAACTCAAATTAGATAGCAAAAGATACAATCCAATATGTGACACGAGTCCTGTTATAGCTATAGTTAAAAGATCTCATTCGCATTGTTATATTTTTTTATTGATACCACAGTTAACAAATCTGTCAGATGCCAGTCTTGAAGAGAATCAAAATCATTAACCTTACTTTCGGCAGCGAGGCCTTGATAATTGTGACCATTTGGCGGCAGTCCAAGGGCCGCGGACGTGTATCGGAGACCAACATAAAATATACGCACAATGACTTTGACACTTCCATGCACTTAACGCTAAACCCCACCGGCTATTTTAGACTTCCACTGAAATTTATGCTGTTCCAACAAAATCCTCCGTAAAATAGCGATTTACATAAAACGTTGAGCAACGAGATTTCCTTGCATGAATGTTAGTCCGTTAAGTTTTATTATATGTACATCCGCTTTCTATCATTTGTTAGCCAGTTTAATTGAAATAATCTGTGTAGATACAATAAATGTACCGCTTGTATTTTTGTATTTAAAAGTTTGAACGATCCGGAAGTGAGCACCCCTGAATGGCGCTAACAGGCCCTCGGTAACGCCCAAATGAAATTATAAATTGAAACATCATCAACCCTCTCACCCTCGCACAGTTGAACGGATCATTTCTCGGAATGAGAATGTTTAAGCCCACACTTTACAAAGCTGGCTACGTACATATGATTTAACAGATTATATCACAATGCGTGAATAATAAAAGGACCGTAAGTTTCTGATGCTTCGACCTGTGGCTGTCATATTCTGTCATTTATACAATGTATTATTAAAGATTTAAAACTTTGTTAACGATTTGATTGTTCGAAAATTTTGTTGTTACTATGTATATTATATATACGTATGTACATTTGAAATTGAAAAGAATTAAGCTATAAATTATTGTAAATGTAATGTTGCAGTATATATTAAATAGCTTAAATATCAAAGACATAATCAAATTTGTGAAAAGCCAAGTAATAGTTGTAGTATCGACTGGACGGAGAACATTATAACCAAAAGTTAAAGTTCGGGCTAACATCTTTGTCACTGCAACTCTCGTCAATTTTACATGAAATTTGTGGCAATGTACGAAAACATTTTTACAATGTTCTCAATATGTTGCATGCAGATTTACAACTTTAGCTGAACTTTAGAAGTATTCCGATAACCGTAAATATACTGACACCGAATTAAAATCAGACTGAGAGATCAATGATTAGAAAACGACTCTTGCAAAATGTTCTGCCGAATAGAAAAATGCAGTTTAATATAATACAACACATCCCCAGCTCAAACAAGCTGACGTAAGTATCCTGAAGACTACTTTGGAAGCAACCTTACCTCACGGTATCAATTTTAGCGCAGGTGCAAAAATTCAGGAGTTTAATACAAATTTCAAATGAAACTGTCATGACATAAATATATACAAAGTAAAATGGTATCCTTTACATTGACAAAATAAAACCGCTTGTTTATCTTACCGTGAGGACCCACCAGATGTGACGCTTTCGCCAAGTGTATTGATTTGTTCAAGCTTTTATTTGCTCATCTTCCTTATTTCTTTTATGTTGTTTTCCCATAACGACGTTAGTACTGATACGTAGTTGATGATTGTGTAAAATGCTTTTGTGTGTGAAACTAAACGAATGTTCTTTTTCTCTGTCGGCAGATGTACACGACGAACACATCTAATCGCCCGCAAGGCATTCTTCAATTATCTCATAATGTACAGATAACGAGGTTCGAGCTAGTGTCCTTACAAAACTTTTCCTCTACGACACTAAACTGTAAGAAATAAAGTGTTCTTATTTAATTAGATGACTAATTGTATATATATTTGTGGAGCTGATGAGTGGATAGTGTTGTGTATGGACCATTTTACTTTGCAGATGTTTTTCTTTGTACATTTGTAAGTGTTGTCTGACTTTTTAGACGATGTACGGCTTGTACGCACGGTTGTAACGAAGATTGTCTTACGTAGATGTCGATGTAATACTCGAAAGTTGGTTGTAAAAATATTTGATTGTTGCTCAGTTTATTTACAGAGTTATTTACAATACGTAGTTCCTTTGATCTAATGAAGTTATTTATAGTTATAAATTTTGTTAAATAAAAAATTTTAACGCGTTACCTGCCTTACCTTTGGAGAGTTTTAATATTTATAGATCTATAAATGACTCCGTTTATTTACAATCATTGAAAATAAATTAATATTTATTTATAAATTACTTCAGGTAGGTATTAATAAGTATATTTTACCATTATCTTTCAATAGTTATATATCACCAAGAGAAACAATATAACGTAAAGTATATAACACTAGATATATGACAGTCAGATGATAAATATAATGTTGATCTTGTTTAACATATCACAACAGCGACGGTAACAAAATCATTTACACGCAGTGCATGCGTCTGCGCATTGACGAACATTAGTGATTAGTGGAAACTTTCAGATATATTTTACGGTCTCGTCCAGTGATAATGGATGCCAAAACGTGTGTAAATAATAGTATACTAATCAGATGATATTTAAAACTCGATAAATACGTAGTGGAAAAATTTTAAAAGTAAGAAGTACCTTAAATTCATCCGTCATATACACGATTGAAATACATAATAACTATTTAGATTACGGAACAGATGCAGCACTGCCAATTAAATTATTTATAGAATTATAAGTGTATTTAGATCTAGTTTCTCCCTAGTATAGATTGTGTTTCGGTTTCTTAGCACTCGAGTCATTAATTAAACTGGAAGACAGAAAAAATGTACTTGGTAATAACAAAAAAGGGTTCTCCTTAAAGAATCTTTAGACTGGCAATCTGTTTTCGAAATTCCCTTGGCGCTTATAAAAATACGAGGATATTAATTTTATTTACTTCTGAAAGAAAAACCACGTCTCAATTTTGATTTTTTTTGCGCTGTTGGGGTCAATTATATTTAAAAAAATGTTGATATTTTCAGTATTGTTTGGCTTCCAATGTTTTGCAGTTGTACTTACATACACAAATGTTATCTATATTGTGTACAAGGTAATTATTATAGTTAAAAGAATACGTTACATATGACGCATTTTGTTCTTTTTCTTTATGCTTGAGATGCGTTTTTGCGTCTAACCATATGCATGAATTATAAAACTATACACCTATTTAAATAATAATAAAATCTATTATTTGCCGGATAGTGCTAAATTATTTAAATAATATTAAAAATCAATTATTTGCTTACATTGGTTGTGTGGAATACATTGAGATCATTGAGCCGCTTATTCTTCCCTATTGGTGGAGAAATTATTTTTAAGGATTAATGAAAAATAAAATCATAGCAAAAAAAATAAAATTAACCAAAGAAACTTTGAATAGATGACCTTTTACGTAAATTCCCGGCAATTTCTTAATTACAAACGTGCTGTTGATGACAATTATACGCATTAAATTGAAAATCTTTTGTAAAAATATCAAAATCGTTTTCTTATACTGTTTTATCACGTACATTGTACACCATTTAATCAAAAACATTACGATTCGCAGTAAACAGTATAATGTTCACGGTTTCCCAGGACGTACATTTTAAATGTAATTTTATTTAAAGTTTTTTCAAAGTACCTACTAAAATTTACTTATTGAATTCGGACGAAATTCGGCCTTGGTCAAAGATTTGACTGCATAGAATTTAAAAAATCTGTTTAGATCACCGAATGTTGTCTTATCGATGTATATACATAAATTAGTTCGTATCATATATAATATGTACAATAAAACGTTAATGTTCTAAATTTTATTACATTTTAACATCGTTATATTTCTTATAGAAATCTTCGTCTCGTATGTCTGAATAACCTCGATCGAATAGGTTAAAACGTTTTAATCGATAAACTCGATTCCTTAAAATCGATTCTGTAAACCGTAAAGTATAAGTTGCTTTACCTTATGTGATTCAAATGTTTTGTCAACACTCTCTCCAGTATGTCATCACTGTGTAAATAAAAGTCATCGAATGATCTGAATGTATGATGTTGTTTTATTTATTCCTTGTCCAGCTAATAATATGCCACTTTTAACAGCAAAACTTTACATTTTACGACTAGTACTCGTATGTTCGTCACAACTATTTCAGTAACCAACCTTCTTAAATATAATAATATTTTACACTAATCTTGTTTATATCGTAACAGACAAAATATTCACACAACAAAGGAAAGTCTAAAACGCACTCTATCAAACAACTCCAGTATGAATTGTTGACTGTGGAACGTCACTAGTCATGTCAAATACTGAAAATGTTGACCTCTCTGTTCAATTAGTTAAAAAAAACTTCATAATCGATTACTCCTAAAACACACACAATTTTCAACATTCACATGAACATAACAGTATTCAAAATTAATAAATTTAAGGAATGTTCGAATCATACCGAATCATAAATATCCCTTAAGCACTAATGTAATTCAACGAATGTCCCTAAGAGAAAGATAAGCAGTATTTATTTAAAACTATAGGTCCATATATTCTAATACATAACAAAAATATGATCGTGGGTGCGCACCGCGCACTCATGTGCCACCGTCTTTATAGTATCTTAAGCTATTTATCATACTTATCGACCCCAGCTTCGAATATTCTCAAGTCACTCGTTTACCTAAATAATAGTGCACGTGTAAGGTACGAGGTCTCGGGACGAGAGACCCGCTTACAAAGGACCCGTCGATAGCACCAACAAAGGACATCTTCAGGGTGTCGATATTAAAAGGTTTTCACAGGTGAGAGGTACTGGAATTTAAAATAATTGTTGTATATTTTCCCTACCGTCATTAAAGTTCTATTGCATAATATAAAAACACGCTTGCATTTCCCCGAAGAGGTAGGCAGCAGTGCGTTGTACACTCGCACAATTCAACCGTTATACATATTATGCTTCTCACCTTGAAGTTGGAAGTGAGTCTATTGCCATACACTGGACCCAGATCCAGACTCCGTGCTGCTATTAGGAATTTCAAGTTCGAAAAAGCGAATAATATCTTGCCTGCCCTGGGGTTCGAACCAAGACCCCCTTGCAGGATCTACAATCAGCAGTCGCGCTTACAACCACTCGTCCAACAAGACAATCATAATCTTAAAGATTATATTATCAGTCATTAACATAGTAACAATTTATTATATCTCAATGATTAAATAACAAAGGTTACTAAGAAGTTAATATTGCAAAAGCGTAACAAGTTTTAGTTATATAGTTCTTGATAATTACTTGTATAACAAAATAGCGTAAACACAAAATATTCTTATTAAACTTACATTACATTACAAAATACACTATAACAGTCAAACTTACTGATAGAGTTTAGAAATAACCTTTGTTTGCGAAGTTTAATAATCTACTGTATTACTTTCTATACTTATTCCAGTTGTAAACTGGATAAAATAAACGAAAAGTGGATAATTTCACCAGTAAGAAATAAAATTAACTTATAATATTGTTGGACATAGTTTGAAATATAATTAATACGATAAACTGTTCTTCTTATGCATTTGCATAGTCAAAATGTTACCATCATCATCATCATCAGCCTACTCCGTCCACTGCTGGACATAGGCCTCACCAATGGCATGCCACTGAGCTCGATCTTCAGCTCTTCGTATCCAACCACTGCCAGCCACTTTGCGTATATCGCCACTTCACCTAGCTGGAGGGCGTCCTACGCTACGTTTGTCAAGACGCGGTCTCCACTCCAGAACAAGTTACAACAGAAAATGTTATAGATTAAACAATTTAACTTGAACTTTTATAATTTCTCTTAAAATATCTTAATCGCTCTCATTAAGAAAGTGAAAAGAGACAGTTTCTTTTATCGCATTAGGTATCATATAGCAGAGATAAAAGCTTACACATTTTTTATAATTTTAATTTTAGCATATATAATACAAGGTCGTAGCTCTCTGTAGACATCGAAGACATTTCATTTACATATCTACAGGTGGTCCTGCAGTAACCCGGGCACTTAAGAGTTAATGTACTACGTATGCTTCCCAAGATATGAACACTTAAAAGATTAAAGCTGTTACATAATAAAGTAGGAAGTAGAAGCTAAAGACTTGAGCGTTTTAATCATAAGATACATTTATTATGAAAAAAGAAAGATATTCCTATTTTTAATAAATATAACGACGCCTTATATTGAAAATTTATTATTTTTATTATTACATCATCACGCTAGGTACCTTAGGAAATAGGCAGAGAACACCGGTTTCGGGGATTTCTCCCTCACTCATCAACCAATATATGACCGCTGCAGTCATCAGTGATAATTTAGTGGATTCAGTCTGACTCTTTAGAGGTCTTGGATTCAAAAACTGGCGGACACATTTTTGTAGTAGGTACATATAATGAGAATTTTTTCATAAAACTGTAAATATTTATTCAGTAGACCTGAGCTTCTTGGCCACAGGGAGAGATATCTGTACACCTAAATATCTTCAGTTCTGTTGTCAATAAATTTACAGTGTATTCTTCATCTTCACCTTAGTTTCAATAGCATACTAAATAGTAACATAAATATTTAGTAAGATATCGAATTTAAAATTACTCTTTTCTTAATTATCTTTATGTTATTACCAAAGAATCATTGCAAAATATATTTTGTCTAAGCGCCCATCTAAATCCATATGTATACATTACAAAATATATACATTGTAAAGCATATAAAAATGTAGAAAATTCCGCCCCTTTACAATATTGATGGCGCAGCATTGTTTGTCATCGCAGCCGGGGTATAATTAAAAAAAGGCAGGGGTCGTATAAAAAAGAGAAATCCTGAATCCCACAGACTCGTGTTTTGCGGTGACGCCTGCGAAATGTTGCCAGGCGTTTATAATAAAAATTCAAATGACTTTTATACGCATTGGACCAATTTGAACAGGGAAATTTTCCGTGAGAAAACATCGTGTGGCGTGACCTAACATCAGATTTTTGTATTCAGAACTTTGGGTCTGAATATATTATAATAATACATACTTAAAGGTTTGCTTCACATCTCTCAATTTATTATCCATAAAGTAGACTCAATGTCTTTCTTATGCGGAGAGGAGACCACCGGTGGAGCGGATTAAGATTTTAATGATGATTAAGATCAAACTAACGAGTCAATAACCTTATCAGTCTTTGGAAGGCAACATATCTGATCTGTGACCAATCTCAAATAATATTAACTGCTATTATACTAACATATACTAACTCGATTAATGCACATATATGTACATATATATCGTATAGTATTTCTACAATATAACTGTAATCAACTGCCATATTCTAACACCACTTATATATATTGTTAATTTTTCTACAGTCCTATTACCAACAAGTATTATCTAATCTTATCAACAGCTCACTGAAATTAATAAAACTAGTTGTCCTATGCAGTGCTATTCCACGTCGACTGCGGATGTCCGTAAGCGGCAGCAACCACTTATAACTACTGTCTGTTCCTTTGCTGCTCTCTTCATACAAGACATCCATCCCATCGCACTGCTTATAAATTCCAATTAACTTTATCATGCAAATTTTATTCCATAGTGTAGATCAGCCCTTAGGGCCCTATACGAAATTATATTCATTTCAATTTCGTCTCATTTGCCTAATGGACATGAAATAATAATTCAATTACGCGTTCCACCGATGGCGTAGAACATCGGATAATAAAATTTAATTTGTCGCATATCAGCCAACGAGCCTTAGAATTTGAAGCCTTATTTTATTTACGTATGCTGAAAGGAACATTACCACTCTGGTATTATAATCATTACCACGTCAGATTCACATTTTTTGATGAAAAACAATATTTTTGTCAATAAAAAGCTCAATATAAATGCTGTACA
>DWME01003682.1:0-17709 GCA_018244795.1 Parelbella ahira ahira
TCATCATCATCAGCCTATCTCGGTCCACTGCTGGACATAGGCCTCCCCCAATGAGCGCCATCGCGCCCTGTCCTCGGCTTGTCGCATCCAGCATTAGTACCTGAAGCCTTTCGCAATATAAACAATATTAGTTATTATTTGGAAATCATTTTATATTGCGTTTTGAGAAGTACTTTGAGAGTTATGATTCTTTTGTTCACCATATCTAAAATTTTTCATGAATTATGTTAAAAAATTTCTAAACAGGTCCAGTCATATTTACCACGTTCAGTGTTGTGCAGTATATACATATATACACTGTTATTATACACTTAGAAAAGAGTCCAATAACAATAATGTTAGAGGATATCGATGAACGCCTATGAATAACTTGGCATTATGTCGAGCACCTGTTAAATTTAATTGGGTACAAATCTAAAAAATCTACCCATCTTCAAATCTATGCCAAATGACTCTTCAATACCTATTTCGTGTGGTTAAGTTAAATAAATAATTTATTTCATGTTTTCGTTTCACGAAAGAATTCCACGATCGTAAGATACCTTCCGTGGTTCCAATGTCTTCTCCGTCATCTGTTCGTAATAAATAGGGTTTCTCAATTAATTGCCCATCAATTGAACTACCGGCTTTTATGTTGTCAATTTATTTAACAAAATTAACATCGGCCCGGTTTATCGCAGGTATACCGGCAATATAAATTTCCCTGTCATCTAATTACGTCGACAAATAAGATGGGGCGAGTTGTTATAATAAATTGGCAAATTCCATCAAAGAGTTCATAAGGTTCCCAGTGACTCGTGAATGAAATTGAAATTGATCGGGCGTATTTATTTACCGCAAATAACTGTGAACTTCAAATAAAATGACTATCATGAAGCAAATTTGTATCGAATATGTGGAGTTATTGATTTATCTTCTAATTATTGAAAGTTTTGTTTGTAATTACTGACATTGTTTTTGTAGCTGTTACCTTATTTTATAATAATTGAAATGACAAATAGAGGTGGGTTTGTTTGAATAAAATATCACTAGGTATCAATGGCGAAGGAAATCATAGTGACGAAACATTCAAAACTGAGAGATCTTAAGAATCGACTTGCGAATCTGGTCACCCGCATTTTCCCAACGCCTTCAAGTATGCCCTAAAACTTTCGCTAAAAATAAATCAACAACAAAATTCCGAACGGGTTGATGATGGAGACGATGAAGTAATCAGAGATAAAAACGACTGCCTCAACTGATTCATACTTTGTAAACGAGTGGTCCACTGGCAATTACTTATAATCTAACTAGGTCGCCTATTTTATTGGGAACGCAAGCTAGTCCTATGGCTCCAGAGAGCGGTACTATTATCAATTAAACTTTGTAAGCTTCTATGCAATATATCTATTTCTAGAAAACCATTAGTCCAATCCATTATATCAATTCCATTTGAGGAAGGAAGATACTGATGTTATTGAAGAATTCATTGATTTAATATTTCTTCGCAATTGTTTATGTATCAGTCTCCGAACAAATAAATTTCAATGAATATTAAATATCCAAGTCATTAAGTATTGCTGCATACTGAAGCTAACAATAAATTATTATCCGGCGCTCTAAGGAAGTAATCGTCAGATCAAGAGCTGCGATATTAATTTCTGGTAAATAGGACGAGCATACATTTAATTACATTGCGCAACCAAAGCGGTGCGCTGCGATCAAGTCCGGGACAGGCATTTGATTGGGATCTGCATTGTTTAATATTGTAAACTAAAAACCTTTTAATATTAAAGAAAGTTTATTAAGGAAAATCATGGAAATATAACAAGATATATATGTTATTATTATTATTATGTCATCAGGGCAGCTCACTTACGGGATCCGCAGAGAAAACTGAATTCTAAATATGTTTATCCTTAGATATTATTATGCTTGGCTCTTGGACTAAATCGTTAGAAGGTTTTGCCATATCCGAAAAAAAATATGTACGAAAGAACAAAACGTAGTCTCACGCCTGTAATCCTCGAAGGGGTAGGCAGTGGAGTGAGGAACACTTCCACGTTTCATAAGTTACGTTTAAGTCGCATGGAATAGGTAGTGGAGCCTATTGCCATACACTGGGCACAGATCCAGACTCCGAGTCAACTAGAAATTCTAAATTACAAAAATCCGATAGTACCCGACCCGGGATTCGAACCCAGGACCTTCCGATCGGCAGTCGCGCTTGCAACCACTCGACTAACGAGGCAGTCAACGGTGGCACCTATATTGACAAATATAAACCTATCTGTCAGACTGTTATTACACGGTGCCTTTAATACTGGAATATTGATTTGTGATACGTCACATGTACGATGCCAGAATTATTGATACAGCTATTAAATACATTAAGAGATTCTTACGCATCATTCAATAAAGTAAACAATATAAACAAATGTGAAATATTCAAAAGCCATTTTCATGGAACTCGATCTGATTCTCTTATTCTTACTCTGTTCTTTTATTGAACGAGTTCACGAATGTGACGGAAATAGAAAAGATCAACTACCTACCTATCAAATGTACAACTGTTCGTGCGCGTATTAATGTAACTACATTGCTTGTACTGAAACACAGGAATTGGAGCACGAAATTGGTTGTAAATCTAAATCAGACTATAATTCAGCGCAACGCAACCGAGCGGAACGGTTAATGAGGAACGAAACTAAATTAATCAGTGGTGCATATTGCGTGCGATATCGAAATATATTTCGCAATGATATTGGATTGGATAAATTATTATTTAACACGATGTAAGCTAACTGGCGCGCACTAAATTACAATTAAAATTATTTTATTTATTTCCGACGGCTCGGTAATATCTATAACATTTATGTCTATCTTTGGATTGATTATATTAGTATATAATTATATGTGTGTGTATACATGTGTGTGTATGATTATCATTGTGATGTGTTCTTTACTGTAAACTTCGTAATATCACGCCTGTAATCCCCGAAGGGGTAGGCAGAGGAGTGTAGTACACTTCCACGTTTCACCAGTTACGTTAAAGTCCCATGGTGGCGAGCCTATTGTCATACACCGGGTACAATTACAGACTCGGAATCACTACTAGAAATTTAAAATTAGAAAAGTTCAATAGTATCTGAGCCGGGATTTGAACCCAGGACCTGCGGATCAGTAATCACGCTTGCAACCACTCGACCTCATCCTACCTCTGTTGACTTATTTGATGATGTAGCGCGGATTCTGCTTACAACAACATTTGCATCAAAACAGATGACACAGCAAGATTTGGAGCTTGCTTATAGCGACATTATCTATTATTGATTTACGACTTTCTGCGATATCGAGATAAAGAGTAAATTAATTATTATTAACGTTAGGTTTAAAAAACGGGTTGACTCCCGTCCTGGCCAGTGTGGCAGTCTATGTTCTTAAAACTTCTCTTTCTCAGAAGAACACCTTATCCAAAAGTTGATATGACCTTACCCAATAAACGAGTTCATGACGGTGATGATAATGAATATTATTTGAATTACTAAAACCATAACGACAAAATTTTATGATTGCTGAAACATACATCCAGTAATCATTGTTCCTTTATCATATCGACGCTAAACTGATTTTAAAAATTTTAAAATCTGAACGATTTTGAATAGGACATTAATGTTCTATAAAAATTCAATGAGAAACTATAAAAACATCATTACCGCACAGTAGGTAAACAAAGCGCGAAGGCGATAGTCGGGGAAGCCGTAAACACTTAAACGAAATCAAGTTCCGGGGAACGGGTATTTAAAGCTCCAGATGATCAGAAGCCTTTGAAATTCAATATTCATAGCGAAAATTTGCCCCTCCTTTCATCCCGTATCAGATAAACGTTTGTGAAACTTGCAAGAGCCTTTCGCCTATCACTTGCGCTCTGCTCCTCTACAACTTGGGCATGGGCCGCCCTTACGACCGATTTGAGAACGCCCGAAGCACTGGCTGTCCCATTCAATCTACATTTATTACTTTTACGTGTCCCTATTTTAAGTTGACTCCGCGATGTTGTTTCTTATGGCAATAAAGATTACGGGCGACCTCGATAAATTCGGATGGCACAAAATTAGCTTTGTCTTTCAAAGTTGGGAATTGATTAGGCATGACAATGGGCTCGTTACGGCTTTTCATGTTTTATCCGCGCGTCGGAATGTTAGTTGAGATAGAAATCTGTTTGGAGTAAGTATTTATATAGGGATTAAACTATAACAACTTGCCTTTAATATGAGTTGAATGTTCTCTTAGTAATTTCAAGCAAGAAGTCAACTCTTATTTGATGTAAAATTTTTGTTAGAAAATCTAATACTTTTTGTCGTTTCAATAGTTTTATCCCTTTTAATTAAAAGTTCTTGTCCAAAACAATATTAACTTATAACTTTGAACTATGAATCGTTAATCTTGTATTATAAATGAATAAAACAAAGCTGTTCCTACCGTTTCTTTAGCGTTATTAATTCTGTGTCCGTTCTTCCACCAGGTGATGGAGGCAGGAGGTCGCGATCCAGAGCTCTGGCAGAGGAGGTCATATCTTCTGCTCGCTGATAGTGGCTGATTTGAACCCAGGATGTGTACTGTGAGCGGTGGAACTGTTAAAAATAAAATTAGTTATTTCATTGGTCACTTCATCGTGTTTAGTTAAACACTAGCTGTGCCCGCGACTTAGTTCGCGTGGAATTTAACAAAAAAGTCATTGTTCAGTTCGGAGATTTTAGTTACGCGGTACTGGACGGTACTTGGACATTGCAACATAACTCTATTTTATAATTTTAAATTGAAAATAGCCTAAGTCACTCCTTATTATATAAACTATCTGCCAGTGAAAGTCCCGTGAAAATTGGTAAAGCCGTTCCAGAAATTAGCCGGAACAAACAGACAGACAGCCAGAGAGACAAAAATTGTAAAATACGTTATTTCGGTATATGTACTGTGTATATATTCATATGCGTAACAAACGTAACATCACGCCTGTAATCCACGAATAGGTAGGCAGACGAGGCAGAGGATGTAGTACACCCCCAGTTTCCCTCCTTCTTCTTCTCCTTCCTTCCCTCCCCCTTTTAAAATATATTACAAAAATACGATAATCCTTGCCCAATATTTTTAAAGCTGACCATTTTTGTTGCATAACCTGTCATTTTAAGAGCTATTTTGATATAAACCATAGGTAAATTTATATTGGTTAATTTTTCAGACACCTTAACGTTTTGTTCGTATCTTAAGGGGAATTTTTAATTATTTTTAACTTTCTAATTCGTCGATATAATGAAAAGCATCAATACAAAAAATATGACCTAGATAAGACATGTATTTTCGAGTAGTCCTGTAAAATGTGTCGCGTGTGGCGCCTGCATATATGTAGGTCTCTACAACTAGAGATGTGGGGCTCTTCAATGCACTTCCGAGTACGCTTAGTTAAGGTCGCGACCTATTTGGCAAAAGAGCAATATTTACACATAAACATTAATTACATTTACAAAATCCACAATACAACTCAAGACACAGGCTTCTTAGCCATCTTAGACATCCAGTCCCTGGTTTAATCATTGAATTATATTCCTTTTGCTATTTTTGCAACATCAGTATTTGGTGTTACTGAATTTCTGTTATAATAGGTATGTATGTGCAGACACAATTAAGCTCTAAATTCCTATTTGTAACTGACTTAATCCTTATGTGGTTAGCCACATGTCCAGCTTCACTTATATTTTAATTGGATAGTGATTGGATAGTTACGGCCAGCCACCATTTGACTTATGGTGGTTTATATGCTCATTGTTTACTCCAGTACAAAAATTCCATATTGTTTTGTTGTATCTTTCATCATCACTATCACCATCAATCCTTTTATTGTTTCACTATTTGACATTTCTTTCAGAATGAGAATGATTAAGCAAATAGTCTGTGACACTAAGGGCGTGTTAACAGGCTTTATATGTCTTAGATACTCGTACATTATGGAGAACATTAAGATATGCGCACATTTCCTCACGACGATTTCTTTTATCATTAAACCGAGTGATATTTCATCTTAATACTCTTGTATTTCTCGACCTATAAGTGTTGCATTATGTATGTCGTAATTGACGCCTACATATATATTACGTATGTACATATATGTACACAAGATATGTGCTCATGAGTGCACTTCCCATCTTAGTTAGATTACCTTACTTAGTTCGTGTGTGTAGCCTATTTACCATTTCAGAGTGCTTTGAAGTAGCAATGATAGTTAGCCTCTTACTTTGAAGGTCTAAAGTATAGTTTCTTAAATGTATTCCTCATTTAAAATACTCATGACTTACTGATTATTTATATTTAGGTACAGGAACAAATGTAATTTGTTATAATGACAGACGAAAATATAGTGAGGTGCCATTCACCTTTCAGACTCCTATAAGGGGTGTGATGTATGGCATCTCATATTATGTAGCCGAGTTAGATTTTTGGTATAAAATTTTGCAACTTAAGAAGAGAGCGTGTTCAATAAAACAATAAAGGGTTAACGATACATAAATGATGATGGTTAACATATTGACTGCTTCGTTGGTCAAATAGTTGCAAGCGCAACAGCCGATCGGTAAGTGCTGCATTCAAATCCCGGGTCGGGCACTATTGGCATTTTCCAATTTAGAATTTCTAGTAGGTATTGACTGGTAGTCTGGTTCTGTGCCCAGAGTATGGCAATAGGCTCACCACCTATTCCATGGGACGTAAACGTAACTGATGGAACGTGAGAGTGGACTACATTCCTTTGCCTACCTTTTCGGAGATTACACGCGTGATGTTACATTTGATTCAAGACGAAAATTAACAAGATTCCATACGATACAGAAATAGAAACACAATTACACATATTGTCTCCATTTAAGTTACAAGAGATCGGCTTTATTAAACCACTTGACATCACTTTAGGCAACAATGTTAGCTGAACTCACAAATTTAGGCGAGTCGCACACCAAAGACGAATACATCAAATGTGTTAAGAAGCAACTCTGTTTAACACACATTTAGTAGCGCACACATTTAGATGCACAGTGCGCAACCTACTTAACGCCTAAGCACTTACCATATATGCGCATATTAGAAATTGTGTGAGGGTTCAAGGTACACTGGTTTTGCTAAGCCAAGTGTGTTACGTGGATCAAGATACACTGGTGACAGCTTCATGACGTTGTACGCGTAATATTGTTTAGTCGTAGTACATACTTCAACTTAGTTATTTGTGTTTGCATGTGAATACCTGCCGAGGACTGAAGTACGCTTGCTTCTTGTATTTTGATTTTTAGATATTTTTAAACAAATTAATTAATGAAATAATTAACAAAATTGATTGGTAAAAAATTTTGTTACAAATTAATTATTAACCTAGATACTATGTTGTGTTTATTAATATAGTCTGTTGCAATGAACAAATAATAAAAAATAATCAATTTAAATTGGCACTGTAATAAAATGCATAACTTACGTTCTAAAATACTTTATTATCTTAACATAACTG
Source organism: Parelbella ahira ahira (assembly GCA_018244795.1). Classification (NCBI taxonomy): domain Eukaryota; kingdom Metazoa; phylum Arthropoda; class Insecta; order Lepidoptera; family Hesperiidae; genus Parelbella; species Parelbella ahira. The sequence continues at coordinate 7,526 of DWME01003682.1, forward strand.
TGTTTATAGGCTCACCAATTAAAACCAATGGCATACGTTTTTGGACAGGTACGGAAGCTGTTTTAATGGAATTAAAAACCAAATCTCACCAATATGTTTACTGAACTCTATCTCGAATATTTCCAAAATGTGCCTCGTAATGGCGCGTATGTGTTTCTCTTGTCATTGCGAAACGCAGCCAGCCATTAGCGCACTGCGAGCCAACAACTCTACACACGTTAAACGCATATCTCTAATGGATGTTGTAGGTACTATTCGAACCTGACTTTGGGTGCATAATGACTAGTAAACGTATTTCCAAAATGCGACCTGTTAATACTGAGGATGTTATGGAATACCAACATTGCACTGGAACACTCGTTTTGATTTAATTTCCAAACAAATCTTCAACCAAACCAAATCTACAATTTTTATATACGTACGAAATTACCTACAAGAATGTAGTCAGTAAAAAGAGTGAAATACATTTATGTGTTAAAAAATTAAAATCTGTACTTAATTATTCTGTTCCATTCCATTTATATTTCATTCCATTATTTAAATATATTATGGAATGAACACCCTTAAACAATTTTCTAGCTAAAACCTGCTATAAGGATACTCACAATTCATATCTAAAGTCAGGGTGGTTTCAATGGGATGCGCCCTCAGGTGATTCGAGGCTCGACATGTCAATGCTGCTCTCACATCACCTCTAGTAAGAGGCCCAACCCTCAGGACTCCACGCACTCCAGTGCCCGAGAGCGCCGTCGCAGGTGTGTCTGTTTCTACTTCGTCGCGAAACCACTTCACCCACGGCCTGGGTCGACCTAAGAAATAACATAGACTTAAACACAATATGTATACGTATGTAATTATGTACTAAATACATTGATATTTAAAAGCTATATTATAAATAGTTTTATTAAATCCAATAAATATTTTTTTAAATCTTAATGATCTTAATGGTGAAAAATTCGAAAGTAGGTACTATGGAAATGTTACCGTACCAGTAACAGTAATGGAAATGAGTTCTGTAAATAGAGAACATGCAACTAAGTAACTTATGAAAACCACACCATTTTTCATTTTTCGAAATGTGTCATGTTCAAAAAGCTGCTTACGAAAAAATATATAAATCGTATTTAAGTATATATTAAGCCGCAACATTCCGTATGTGCCACTTCTTATAATTAACGAGCAACTGACACGAATGACCTATGCAGGCCTATTTCTGATTAGTTTTTGCTTTGTCCAACCTTTTTAACATTACCAAAGTTATTTTTACCTCCGGTGACATCACATTTGAGAGTGAACGAGTCGCCCTCGACGTAGGGCCCGACGATGGCTTGCTTGACGTCCCCCTTATCATCCGTGATCACCATCTTGCTCGGTGGTACTGCAACAAGACAGATAGTGAACAATCGTAGGGAAGAAGAAATATGACATAAAAGCGGGAATTTTTCCATCATCGTATCATATATCATCATCAGCCTACTCCCGTCCACTGCTGGAAATAGGCCTCCCAATGGCACGCCACTGAGCTGTATCTTCAGCTCTTCGCATCCAACCCCTGCCAGCCACTTTGCGTATATCGTCACTCCACCTAGCTGGAGGGCGTCCTACGCTATCGCTTCGCAACGCTTTTCCATCGTGTACATATTCAGTATCGTTCATAAATATCTAAATGGAACTGAAATGATACCCGTTATCAATTATGTACACAATATAATAGAAATATCCTATATTTGCCTAGATTTTCTGTCACTATCAATATGTTTTAGATATATGGTGTTCCAAGCCGACTAAGTGCGGAGATGTACATATCTATACAGACACCATAGAGAACTGTCTTTTAATTTTATATACTTAGAGTCGTGCGTTATTATTTGGTCCTCAGACACCCGAAGCTGGAATTAGAAATTTAAACCTGACAGTATTTGACAAAATCGGTAGCTTACGACAAGATTACGTAAGATTATTTAACATAGCTAGGAACATCCCCTTATCTACCTACCTCTCTCACCTCTAACTCCTCTGCCTAACCTTTCGGGGATTACAGGCGTGACGTTACGTATTTTTAGCTAGCAACATAATTTGCTTTATATTAACTACGACACTATTCTCCCCATCCTACGTTCAAGGAACCTAATTAATTTCTTCGCTGACCCGTTTTCCTTTCAAACGCGCACTCAGAGCCTGCAAAAGTAATCGCACGTTATACAAAGGCTCTATATATTGGTAAGTCTCGGAAGTTATTCCCTGGGGAGCTCTGCTTCTTACAAAACAAGGGTTATGTAATCTTGGATATAATATAGTTAAATATATTATGGACATAAATTCTGGATTCGGGTCGGTCATTCTCTAACGGTGACAGAGTCAGAAAATACCTTATATATGACTATGTGTCGAATTTTGTTGCTTCGATTGCCCATTGCGCTGGTACAGTAAACTAGGTCAGGAAGCCACTTTAGGATGAAACGTGTCAAATATTTGCAAATATCTTATGGAAAATCTGGAAGCACCAGGATGGGAGAGAACTTCACAGTATCTCTTGACTACTATTAGTGAAGTGCATCGAAGCACAAACGAAATGTTGAAGTTGAAGTCATCATCATCATCATCATCATCGGACTATCTCAGTCCATTGCTGGACATAGCCCTCCCCCAATTAGCGCCATCGCACCCTGTCTTCGATTTAAGTATACGAATCAAAACACGTAACGATTTAATTAATATTTGCTGTAATATATGTAATGTGATTAAATTTCGAACTTCACTAACTGACAAAGCAAAGATGTGATCTATAAAGTTTGTGATGCATCATTCATGAAACTTTTAGTAGCCCTGATACAAGAAGATGAAGAAGATGACATCACACTTATAGATGGTACATACAACTTAGAAATTATTTAAAGGTAGCGTTGAATATCTACAATTTTTATAATATTTCTCTCATATATAAATGTATTTTAAAGAAATAGACAGAAATAAGATGAAAACATTTTACATTATCATCCGTACGCTATTCCCAGGTGAAATCCCCCCGAGATTCCCATTCGACCTTCCGTTACGCGTTGTTGTACGATGTGCAAAATATTTTGATTTTCTGTAACAAGCTGAATATGTAGGTATTTTAAAGCTATTTTTGTCTCTTCTAAATTACTGCCTCGTTGGTCGAGCGGTTGCAAGCGCAACTGCTGATTGGGAGGTCTTGGGTTCAAATCCCGGGTCGGGTACTAATGGATTTTTCTAATTTAGAATTTCTAGTAGTGATTCGGAGTCTGGATCTGAGCTCGGTGTATGGCAATAGGATCATCACCTATTCTTGAAATAAAAATGAGTGAAAATTTGTAACAAAAATATCCAGAACATAACTGGAAATGGACTGAAAATGCATAAACGTCTAGAGCATATAAAGATTAAGAAAATGAAGTCTAATTTCGTCAAATTTTTTCCTACCAAAAACTCGATGCCAAGCTAAGCACCGAGGTGCTCTGCCAAGTTTTCTGCTCAATCGCTCATGGAATCATATTAGGTTAACATTTTGTACATAGAAAAGATAGTAAAATGCAAGTGGCATGGAGCTACAACAGCCGTTGTGCTGGAATTTAAAATGACCTTTAACTTGTCTAAAAACCTTTAACTGATGTATGAAATGTCAAGAATCTTCATATCTATTTTCATTCTTTAAAACGTGCCATCAGTAGCTATTTTAAATATAACATTCGTCAAATTTTTTGTTGACTTCTACCCGATGATAGCATGAAACAATGAAAGTGGATACTGTCTTGCTTTTTGTTTCTCGATCTTTTAATCCTCATAATCATAATCATTATCTTTAGCGTAATAATGTCGCAAATGCTTTGTTATTTCACAGGAATAATAAATAAATAATTTAATAGGAGTGCTTTATTAAATTTTTCAATTAAGTTTCTTTTATTTGGTTGAATGAATTAATGATTATTTGTTTAATTTTTTTTTAATTTCATTATTTCATACGAACATATTTTCCTTATCTTGTAAGTTTATTATAACAATCTATTCATGTCTATTTTGTTACTTAGTCTGTAATTCTAGTTCGTGTGGCATCCAGTAAAAATAGAGTCTACTACTAAAACACTAAGTCTTGCAGTTATCGCGACTTTATTCGCTTTGCATGTCAGTACTAAGACTGTATGGATAGCCATGGAAGGGATGAGTAATTTATTAGTTTTTGAAAGTCCTGCTTTTAAAGTAATCCATTGTGACTTATTTAATTTAATTAATCATCTGCTGTTTATAATGTGAATAATAATTTGAAAGTGTATGCACTAGTATACGTCTAACAGGTTCACTGAACTACTGAATTTTCCGTAAAGCAATACTGGCTCCTTTATTGCATTCCAGTTCGAGAATTAGGTAGGTAGATACGGGACGTTTAAACAGGCAGAATGCGATGCACTCGGAAAAAGTCTCAGAAAGAACCTCATTTCTATTAGTATCTGGATAATAATATGTCCTTATATTCTAGAAACACAAACACAACAAAAGTCTTACAAGCCAGTTTCTTGTTTATTATCAAAAGAATATATACATATCTAATAAATTATGCATATTCACTCAAATAAATTTATATATTCCAGCGCACCCATCTAACGTTATAGCTTAATAGCTGAAACAACTAACAAATTCATGCTGTGTTAGCGTCTAACTTATATGGCAAAGTTCCATTATAAGCAACGCAGCCATCACGCTTAGCGCAGTTAACTTTGTCGTGCATGACAATGCGAAGCTTGTATCGACACTGGCTAATTTAAGCAATGCACATTTAGGTGAGGTAATTCTGAAATGCGCTCTAAAATTTGATCATAATAAGTATTCACTGACATTGTTTCTAGATGTAATATTAACGTTAATCGCTGACCAAGCTCATTATTCAAAATTTAGCATGTTAAATCATAATATTTTAACATGTTAAATCATTATAACAGTATATAAAATTCCATATAAAACAATAATAAAAAGAAATAAAAACACTAACATATTTATGACTTGTCATGTTAACCTTTCTTAGTTGTCAGTTTAAACGTAATTATATGTAAATTATGGATAAATCTCCAGAAATATATGGATTTGCTTACACTGAAATAAAGGTAGAAATTCAATCAACTAACCGTTTCGAAATCTGTGTGATAACTAGTATTTAAAAAGGCGGTAAGATTTATTTCTCAGCCTTGAGCATGAAAAAAACAGCTTTCATACCTGCTAAAGCTTTTCAATAGAAAAATCTTGATAAGTTCGAAACTCTAGAACATCCAAATTCTATTCCGTGAGAAAGAAGCTCTTCGAATTCCAACAGTCTTATCGATCTTGGATTAGGCGTAAACTTTCAAATGGCGTTGGATCGGGTTGCGGACGAGAATCTCCAATGGTTTAAGGGTTTACCTTGAGACGCTGAAAGGACTCTTATGTCGTGGAATGGAGAGCTCATTCAGTTACAGTTAACGTTTTTGTAAACGGATTCCACCATCAGAATTCTTTAGTATTAAATATTACGTAGTTGTTTGTACACATGATTATATATGTACCGACTTACCTCACGTACGGTATTCGGGATGGCCCGACTAGTTTTGGACCTGTACAAGGTACTTCATCATGAACTGCTAAACGTTGCGCTAAACGTCTAATCTTTTGTGAGATGTGTCTTCTGCATGGGATTATTTTTTAATCTTGAATACAACAATTAAACTTAGCAATAACGAAAGCCCAGTCACCAAATTAAGTGCACACGACGTACTTGTCTATTTATGCCATGGAACATATTCTATAGCGGTCGTTTCAAATCTCTCGTCTGTTAGCATGTCTTTTGTATGTCTTCGCGAAGTAGAAAATGGTATACGAGCTGGGTACGATATTTCACATAAATATCGATCTTATGATAGATAGCAACGAAATTTCAAATATCGTTGCATTTGATCTCGAACGAGGTTTGTCGACTTCAAAAGATTACCGGAAAGGAGATTCAAAGTGGAAAAATGCCGACGTTGGTACGCTATCCATAAATAAATAATATAGGAATTCCTGACTTCGGAATTTCATAAAGGTTTTGGAAATACATAGTTGCTCGATAGCTTGAATTATGTTTTACGAATCGTAGCGAAAAAATTTCATTAGATTATTCGTTAAATAATTTTTAATACGAGGCAAACAAAGAAGTATTTATAGGGATACAAGTGTATAATAATAATGAATCAAATGCCAGGGACGTAGTCCAAGGACCATTAATGGTATAGCGTTAAGAGGGTCTTAACAGGAAGGACGTCAAATTGGAATGCCTGTGGGTTCTATGGCATGTCCAAACAATTGCATCTGCGGAAAATTAATTAAGACTGCTATATATCCCAAGATTGGATTCCAGGGAGTGAAAACTTGGCCTGATACCAAGTCTAGTGCGAGGTGGAGAGGTTTAAAAGGATTATGGTTTCCAAGAGATAACACTATCTTCGTTGTTATTTTATATCGTCAAATTCGTGGGGATATTATTAATAGCGACATCTTTCTTAGAGAAAGCGAGGTGTTCTTTTCTAGAAGGAAAGATTTAAGTTCTATTTACATTATCTCAATGAAATTTTCACGTGTAACTGCTGATGAGTTCTCATTGTATTTTGAACGTATCTAGGAAAAAGAATTAGATATAGCAAGTGTTATCTATCATCTCCTTATGATAGAAATGACTAAAGAAATAAACACAAATACACACACAAAGAAGCACATCAAAACGTATTACAGTTTTAAGCTACGTAGTACTACAGTTAATTAGTATGTAAAAATTTAAAAATCTGAGCAAAAAATTTGACTTTTCTTAAATAGTTCTAGTCGGTACAAAAATCCTCATAGATACTTCGTTGTATGTTTAAGACAAAGCACAAGTCGATCCGAGTAACGGTAATTACGAGCAAAAACTGAAATTAAGAAACAAAGTCTAGGCTAGGTTTTGTATCTTCATGTACTCCGAATAATTGTTTGCTTATTAGTTATGAAAATACGTAAACATATTTATGCAAAACATGTACAAAATCTCCTTTGACATTTCTAAACAATCACAAAAAATTATGTTGAGCAAAAAAAACAGTATCGCAAGTTTCATAAGGAACCTTTGATCATTATTTACCAGCCATAAGAAAAGTAAACAGGGAAAGAAGGTTAAAAAAATGAAAGAGATGCAAAAGCGTATTTTATCCTTACTATCTAATATTTTTATAAAAACAGACGCAGCCACTGCCTTACTTGAGCAGCAAGTATAGCGTCTGTACGGTAATACTGTCTTATACGACACCGGATAAATTCAGCAAATTGGACTTTAGCTTGCGGGAATAAGATTCTAATTCCAGCGGAGACAGATTTATATAAAGATAATTTTCGTTCACATGAACTCTGCTTACCCTTTGTGCAGCGTTCATGTGTTACTTCGTGCTCTAAATAATCTCATTCAGTATAGTTGAGTGCATTCCGCGTGAGATGCGGCGATGTATTCACAAAGCGGGCGAAGGTGTTGTTTATCACAATAGTATAATTTGCCAACTTGAATATTATTACAGCGTAGAATCCGTTCGTTGCATTCGAATGCAAATATAATTACCTACGCAATGTAACATTATTCATGTAAATGGTGAGCATAAATAATGAATATTCCAAGTTTTCCGCAGTTAAAATGTACTCTTTTACATATCCTTTTCTTCTTCGTCGAGCCGAAAGTTGATCTTATCTAAATGATAACATACTTAGAAGAAAATTGTGTGTTCAATCATAAATCGACGTTTAATTAAAATCGGTTTTGTATTAACTAGGCTTCTTCTGAAGTTAATCAGATTTGTTTACTTGCCATTACATTTGATAAATTCTATTACATTCAAAAATTTCATCCAATGAATCCCTAATTTGGAATCAGTCATACAGATAAAAAGAAAGATTAATCATCTTCAATTTCAAGACTTTTAATAAGAATCGGAGACATCTCTGGCCTACGTAAAAAACATACTTAAGTATCTTACGTAAGTAAGTAAGCATATCTATGTATTTGGTAGCTGGTTAATAAATACTTAATTACTTATACGTTGATTCCTCTAAAATTTGCTTAATAATAAATTCTACCTTGAGCATCTACAACATTAGTAGACGACCTATTTTGTCATTCCACTGTTGGAATATGGGTCTCTTCTCATTATGAGAGGGTTAAGGCCATAGTCTGCCACGCTGGCCAAGTGCAGGTTCGCAGCCGTCACACACCTAGAATTTTTTTTTTTATTCTAAGGTGCGCAGGTTTCAAGATGCAAGCGATATTTAAATTTAAAACGCACTTTTGTAAAGGGGTGCGCTCTGTGAATTTAAAACCAGCACCCCCGAAATGAGAGGCTGAATTCTTAACCACTAAGCTATCACTTCTTGTTCTGCTGCATCTAACATTAATATCTAATACTTTTCCCTAACGATTTGTTCAGTCACATAAATGATATCTTCTTGCTTTCTTTGACGATTTATAACATCACGCATCTACATCTACTGCTCTTTTCTGTAAAGCACCGACCAGATTAATAATATACATAAAGCGTACTAGAACAAACCCCTGAGGTACTCCATCTCTGTACAGATATATGGGGCACTATTTCTGCCCTGAAACACTCTAAGACGCAGGACATCAACCTCTGTTGGAAATAAAATTACCCTTATTTATTTTCACAAAACGGCGTGCAGTAACGTGAAAAATATTTTGTTGGGATCGTAATACACATGTACAAAGAGAAGGCTTTATATGAATGGTACGATTAAATTAGTTCGTGAAGAACTAGGCTCAGCTATTCTGTAATCATAATTATTATAGTAGATTATTCTAACTGTACCAATTACTAGTGCTCGTGGGAGAGTTTCAAGAATGAAAATATGTGTCTTGATGTAACGTGACGTAACGCCCGAAGGTGTAGACAGAAGAGCGTCGTACACTCGCACGTTTTACCATTTACATTTACGTCCGACTAAGGAGTAAGTGAGACTATCACCATACACCATACACCGGGACTCCGAGACACTGCTAAAAACTTATATTAAAAATTTAAGTTGGAAAAATTCCTATAATGGGTATTCGACCCTTGATACGAATCCAAGACCACGCGTTCGGTAGTTGCGTTTGCAATCTCTCGATCAACGAGGCAGTGAAAGTCCCGTCAAAATCGGTACAGCCGTTTCAGAGATTATCCGGAACAAACAGACAGATAAAAATTGTAAAAAAATGTTATATTGGTATATGTACCGTGTATACATACATACATACGTATTTAGCAAAAATCGGTTATTTTAATATTACAAACAGATTTATTGGTATCTATAGATGCTAGGATTTTCGTTCGTATTTAAAGTAAATTGAATTCTAATCGGACCATAGAGATTTGAATTCATAATTTTCTATCCAAGAAATATCGATATTTTCTATGTACAATTTTTCAAAAGAATCATAAAGTTTAGTGCCCGTTAGATGAGAAATATTTTTTGCTGATCAATTTAAAACAAAGTAATGGAATCGATGTGATTCTTTTTATATTCTTCATCTTAAATCTTCATTCTCGAACTTAAAATGACAAAGAAAGTACTTTTCGTTGTCAAACGTTTGAAGCTGTTTTTTCAAAGGGAAAGGGATCTTATCGATTTTAATAATGAACTAGGTACAATCCTTTTGTTCGCGACTTGTAGGCCATCTTTGATATAAGAAGAAGACTTGAAAGCACACCATTGGTCTTGGTCCCGGAAAAATTCTGTAAAGTCAACTTAATACGTCTGTGGATAAACTCTTGTAGGAGGACAAAAGACAGTCTATGAGTGACCATGTTATAACGCTTTGCTTTCATTTTTTAACATTTACGTATATATATTCTTACTGCCATAAAAGTTGTCTTACAAATCTAAGGGTCAAAAGAACACAATGTAAATATGTAATAGTAATAAAGATAAACATGTAATAAACTTCTTGTATTTGTGCGCGCATAATCAGAATTACTTGTTAAATACGGTCGAGAATCTTCTACGACAGGCACCAGCAGGGAACCGATCGCCGTTAGACCGATTGGCAGAATGTGCAGAAACTGATTCAAAATGTAATTTAGCTTGATTGTCATTATCTATGGAATTTTGTAGAAAACCAGTAAAAGGACGGTATAGGATCCGTTAGAAGTTAT